>JANSTT010020096.1:0-10176 GCA_026745375.1 Platyura marginata | reverse complement strand
TGTAAACAATAAACAAGTACTCATACGGGTATATTATAATCGGCGTAGCCAATTTTTCCTTCTTTACTGGTTTTATTAGAGGAATTACATCTTTTCTATGGGTAGGAAAGGGCGGTGAAGGGTGAAGGAAGGATAGGAAATGTTGCTTAACTATGAAGTTGACAAGTTAAGTAAGCACTTAAAATGTTTAGGTTCATCAACTACACCCTCGATTTGGACGGTAGACAAATCCATTCAAATTGACACCGTGTAAAGCGAGACACAACATTCAATGAGTGCGTTCAATATAATGTAATAGAAATAACAGATTTTTTTTTAAATTTAAAAATCGTGTAAAAGAGAAACCGTTTAAATCAAGTGCCGTGGAAATCGGGGGACGGGTGTACGTACGTTTGTAAATTGTAGTTTTGAAGTAATGATCTCTTTTTTGAGTGTACCTACATATGTTTTTCCCAATCTTCCCTACCTTAGTGCTTGTTGCAAATAGACTTTCCTCCCATCCATATTTTTTTCATTTTTTAAACCAAGGAATCACCTCTTAAAGGATTGACACCCATTATTAGTGGAAACATCGGAACCCCTCTCCTTGAAACGTTTTAATCATCGCCTTTATCCAAATGTTTATTAATAACTTTAAGTCAAATTAATTAGCTTTGTGCACGTGAATTACAAACGCTTCGATTAATTTGTAAACCATCCAAATCTTATTAATAAGATGGAAAAATACCGAAAAACAATTTTGAAAGTTTAATTTTTTCACCATATATTGCTACATTTGTATGTATTCAAATATTCAAATGTAACTGAACGTTCAACTACACCTCAAAAGCTTTAAAAACCGGTTGAACTCATATAACTTATGGTGGCAATAAAATTCCCAGAAAAATTATTATTTCCGCATCATGAGAAAACATAAATTCAATACACGTTTTTCAAATATATATTTTCGAACAGGAAAGGGGTGGAAAATGCAAACAAATAATTTCTTTTTTTTTTCTTATTTAAAAAAATCGAAATAACTTACATATAATGGAAAATTTAATTTAGTGGGAAATTTATTAATGGGATATTGTTTGTTTGTATTGATTGTTATCGTTTTTGGGTTAAAGTTGAGGTAGAAATAATTTGTAAATAAATATTGACTAAAAATATTTTGAATCTAAGTGGAAACCAAAATCAAAAAGAAATAACACATTTTATGTGTTTCCCATAGTACAATTAGGAATGAATACGTACCTTTATTCCTAATTACAGGCAGAATTCGATAACTTTACATAATGTACACTTCAATAACTGTTCAACGTGTTGTATTGAAACCTTTATGATAAATCTGTGTATACAGAACTTCAAACAGAATTCTTTGTATACCTTTTACTAACGAACAGCACGTTGTATGTACTCCTATTATGTATATCTAACATAAAAAAATAAAATAAGTATCTACATAAATGATGTATTGCCGTATTTATTGTGAAATAATATAAAAAAAAAAAAAAAAATTCAATCGATCTTAACAATGTCTAACAGTAAAACTTTTTTTTTGGAAGTTAACTTCAGAATTTATACGAAAAAGTTTTCTTTGTTAAACTGAATTTAACCAGGCGTTTTAACTGAATTGGGATGGTTATTATTAAAAATTCAGCGGAACTTGTTCTTAATTTCTAACTTTTTTTTTTTTTTAAACAGAAGTTTCAATTTTATATAAAAATAAAGTTTTTATTAAAAAAATCATTTCTATAATTGCAAATTTACTGTAGAATAAACGATAAAAAGAAATTGGAAAATAATAGGGCTTCTTAAGCAGCAACGTTGATTATATTTATGTATAAGATGATGTGGGACTACACATTAGTTATAATCTAAAATTGTTCTCAATAATTAATCACATAACGTAACGAAACAGCCCAAACTTCAATTTTACATTCAACTTATCTTTGAGCAATTATCGTAATTTCTTCCCCCTTTTCAAATTTAGTAAAATCGTTGAATTAATCAATTTTAAAACTCAATACCCTAACCCTCAATATCTAGGCGTTATCAGTATTCCCAATTAAATTTCATTGAATGCGAATCGTTTGTCATTTCCCATCATTCCCATTATGCTGTAAACAAACATTTTCCATACATATTTTCTTCATGGCACATATTATTTTGGATGTTTGACTAAATTTAATGTTTGGAAATTGTGAAAAAGAACATGCTGAAAAATGTATAAGAATAGAGAATCCAAGAGACTAGATTGTGTTTTCTTTGCTCTTTAAACTTTCTCGTATGTATGTACAGTAAATGTACATGTACATTAGGCCGGTGCGCTGTTTGTATTGAAAATGCAAATTTTTTCTTCCCGACATCGATATAGTGCGGAAAAGTTGTGAAAAGTGAAAAAAAATATGGGTAAAAATTCGTCTTCTGGTTCCACATTTGCGATGAAGTTTTCAAAATTTCATATTTTTTGCAAAAAATCAGTATCTTTGAATGGTTACCGCCAGAGGGAGGGGTTTAGAGGGTTACTCCCAAAGTAAAAAATGTGTGAGAGATCTCCGATAGGGAATAGAAACGTGGGTTAGAGGTTGTGTGATGTGACGGATGTATGTAGAAAAAATAGGATGTGATGAGATGAAAGAACGGTTGAGTGTTATTGAATGAAACAGCATCAAATGTGGAATGAGGAGGTGGAGGGGGTGTGTCTATTCAAAGTTGAACGGTTTCAGACCTTTTGTCTAAATACTTAAAAAAAATTATTTTGACGAAACCGGAACTTCTTGAAATATTTTTAAAAGCCGTAATTTTGATCGTACAGGGGCCGAAGACTACTTGATCGATAGAGGAAGAATTGTAGCGCACATTTTTCTTTTTGGGAAACCCTCTAAACCCCCCCCCCCTGGCGGCAACCGTTCAAAGAAACTGATTTTTTGCAAAAAATATGAAATTTTGAAAACTTCATCGCAAATGTGGGACCAGAAGACGAATTTTTACCCATATTTTTTTTTACTTTTCACAACTTTTCCGCACTATAGCGATGTCGGGAAATTTTTTTTTACAAAACGCACCGGCCTAATGTACAGTACATATATGTATAGTGTATACATATAAGATGTGATGTTGATGTAAAGTAAGGCAAAGTAGAAAGGTATAAAGAAATGTATTACGCTGTACGCTGTACCTATGTTGTTACAATGTAAAATACGAAAAAAAGGTAAATTCATTTTTTTTACGTGGATATAAGTAAAGTACTTTGACGAGAATAAATAGAATTTTAATCTAACCGCTATTAAGACGAAAGCAAAAAATAAAGAAAGAAAAAAGGTTGGAGTGAAATTTATTTTAATAATTTATTTAGTTTCATATCTAAATAATGAAATTTTTAAAAATATTATCTTCTTCGATGTAAAGTAACAAATTTGTTGCCAAATTTTCATTAAAGTCATTTAGTTGGACGAGACAATCTTTAAATCAAATTTAATACGAGCACTTTTAGTATTTTCTATTGTGACAAGAGTTTTTATAACTAAGTTTAAGTAACAAGAAATAACTAAGGGAGTTATGTGGATTTTAGTAAGAAATTCAGAGGCACTTTACATAGGTAAAAATAAAATCCACGCTTCGTTGAGTATTGAGTATTTGTTTGGGAGTGATAGATGCGCCTTGACCTATTTAGATCTATTGTGCCCCCCTTCTTACTTCTATCTTCATGGAGCCACTCCATTATCTAGAGTACCTCCTCAAGTCCAGTTTTCTTTAGGAATTTTAGAATCTTGAGTGGATTTAGGAATGGAAGGTCCCTCTCGGCTAGGCAGTACTCCCCCTGGTGATCTCTTCTTTTGTGGATAAGTGCTCCACATTCCGTGATGAGGTGTATTGGGGTTTATTGGGGTAGCTCGGCTCTTTTCTCTTCTTCCTCCTTTTTCAGTTCTCCTCGGATTGTATTTGTACCGATCCCACAGAAGGGCTCTGGTCCATTGAAACGGGTAGATGCCCCTTTTCTTGCCAGCTCATCCGCCCTCTCGTTACCTTCTATGCCAACATGTCCAAGCACCCAGTAGAGAGTGACTTTATTGGTTCTGCGTTACTGATTGACAACATTCTGACTAGAATTAGTGGCTTGCAAATAAAGGTTAGAAATTGAGCATATGACATAATTTTTTGGTTATACTAATTCTGCTTATGATTTTTTTTTTGTATAGATCCTATAGGAGAAAGTTTACGTCGAAGCTAAGAAATTATTTTTAAAACTGTCACCATTTTGCTAATGATCTTACAGATAAACAGTATTTCTTAAAAATGTTCTTACCTACCAACAAAATGAGATATGATTCCATATGTTTCTAAGTACTTGAATAATTTTCGACGCAGCAATGGAAATCTATATTCTGATAAAATCGGAAAATATTTAGGGAAAAATTCCATTGATGCACCGGAAAATATATTGGAAAAAATTTATATTTTCCACAGAAGAATAAATAGCAAAAAGAAAAATGCATTGCATAGGAAAATTATGTAAAAATCCCAAAAAAAATTTTCGAGAAATTTTCCACAAAACTTTTCGTCAAATAAATTTTACTTTTAACAAGAATTCATTGTAATATTCAACAACAAAGAGTGACAAAACATTAAATGTTCAGACATTGTGGATATACAACTACAATATTATTATGAGCTTTTAAAAGGAGCAGAAATTTATAATTTTTTTTTTTTATGACTTATTCGTCACAATTTTTCTTATTTAATTATTTAATTTCCTAGAAGAGAGCTTTAATGTTTGTCGTTGAATATTTGGAAAAGTATGATTAAAAAAGTGCCAAATTAATCCTTCAAATTTAAAATTTTGAATAAAATTATTATGATTGAAGATAAAATCCAGCTTTAAAGCTTTATAGGCAATTAAGTCATGTTAACAATAATTTTTAATTTTTTTTTTTTTTACTAATACCTACCTACTATATTTAATTTTATTGATTTTATTTCCATTGTTTCAGCAATGAAAGCTGCCATTTTAATTCAACGCTGGTATCGCAGATATTTAGCAAGGATGGAAGTTCGTCGACGATATACATGGACGATATTTCAAAGTATAGAATATGCCGGCGAACAGGACCAAGTTCGTGTAAGTAATTTCAGCAATATGTTTAACTATTTATGTATTGCGTAGGATGGATAAAGACATTGTATGTACATGAACATCAGTATACATACTTTCACTTAATATTAAGCATCAATTCATGTATATTTATGTATACATGTATTATATATGTACATGTATGTACATTATTGTACGTGCGAGTATAGAAAAGCATTATTGATATTTTATATTGGATAGAGTTTTAGGGAAGCTTAAGGAATTTCATTATAAATTAATTTTAAGGAAGTTAATGTTAAATATCAGGCCACTAAAAGATTATTCCTCACATATACAACATATGTGTGGTTTCATTATAGGTTTTTCTCAATTTGAGTTTTCTAAATATTTTCCAATTTATTTCGAATAAGGCTGGCTACACACTGAATAAAACAAAGCATGTTTTTTTTTGTTTTGTTTTTTGTGAATGCAAGCTGTGATTTTCAATTGTGTGTCGACATAATCATAAGTATGTTATAACAAAAAAATACGCGTGTGTGGCCACCTTAATTATTCTCCAAATATTTTCTTTTATAAAGAATATCGATGGCTTATATACAATACCCAATAACTCATTTTTATCTACTTTTCAGGAGACAGTTAAGTTTTTACTTTATTGTTTTGTATAGCGTATTGAGTCGGATGGTCAAAAATTGCGAAAAACCAAATTTTTAAAACAAATTCTTTGTGATAATTTTACCATAGGTCAGGCAGTGACGTAGCGTCAAATTATTCGTTGGGTATTCTGTATTTCAAAGTTAAACGCCTAAACCGAGGACTATACACCAGTACAATCGTTTAAATAAGAAGAGAAGTCAAAAAAAAATATAATAATAATAATAATGATCGCTAACGCTAACAATAACCCTAACGCTAACAATTATTCTCTTTACAAACCAAAGTCAAATTTATATTTAATGAAACAACAACAACCAGTGGTTATTCTAAAATATCCACAGTTCACAAGGCCACATATACATTGAAATGATTAACCTCCCTTTTGCTTATTATTCAATTCATTACGCATACATCTAAGCCTGTAAATAAGAAAACTTTACTCTGGTAACCAATAACCATGCGATGTTATAATGAAAACTTAATTTCTTTCTATTAACTATGAATATAATAACAAAATATTAAACAATAATTTCATGGAGAATAAAAACTTAAGGTGAAATCTTCTTCTTCGAATGTATAGATTTCACAGCTTTATCCAATTAATAGAAAATAAAGAAAAGGTCAAGGAAGTTAAGAAAATTTCAAACATATTTTTTAGAAAAAAGTAATTCTCAGAACATTATTTATATACACTTACACTACTGCACAAATGTTTCGTATAAGATTTTTCAAATATATATATCCTTTATAAAATGTAATGTTTTAGTGTCATTCATACAAATTAGTAAAAAAATATTTGGAAGGTAAGTGGTTGACAAAAACCAAAAATTGTTCCCACAAAGTTCGGATCTCAATTTGATCAACCAGAATTGATTGCCAAACTACTAAAAAATGCATCAGTAAAAGTTGTTCTAAAAAAATAAAAAGCAATCATACTAAATATTAAGTTAATAATTGGAAAAATGATTTTTTGTTTAACCTTCGTATGGTGGTTGGGGACAATTTTGTCTTTTTCGTTTTTCTTTTGATATTTTTTTTTCTTTTGAAATTTTTAGTTTTTAAAATTTACTAGTTTGGCTACAATAAAAAAGGTAACGTTTAAGGTGTTTAGGACAAAATGGTCCCTTATTCATATCAATATTAGTATTGGCTAAACTTTGTTATACCGGAGACCGAGCTGAGGAATTGAGGTGAGAGGGAGTCACTATTTTCAAAAATAATAACATGGAGGATATTTCGAGTCATTGCAGACTCAATTTTTGAATTTTTCAAAAAATCTTTTTTCCCTTCTATTTGTATTAAATGAACCTATCTTTTAACCATAGTCATTATTTTCAAAAATAATATCATGAGGATATTTCGCGCCATGCAGAGTTAATTTTTGAATTTTTTAAAAAATCTTTTTTCCCTTCGATTTGTATTAAATGAACCTATCTTTTAACCATAGTCACTATTTTCAAAAATAATAGCATGGAGGATATTTATAGTCATTGGAGAGTCCATTTTTGAATTTTTCAAAAAATATTTTTTCCCTTCTACATATATGTTTATAATTCAAATTCACCAACGCCAAAAACACCTTTAACGTAACCAACAAACTAACACCGTACGAAAGTTAATATTGAATTTTATTGTTTTAAAATAAATATAATAAAAAAAATAATAATTTATACTCCCATACAATAAGATACAACTTTTCATTGATTTTATAGAAAAAATAAATAAATTTATCTATACTTATTTATGCCAAGACGTTTGCACAGTAGTGTAGTGTAATACATACATATAAATATATAGAACGAACACACGCTGATCTACATTAAATATTTTTCAAAGCTTTTCTTTTCCCATATTAAGCTTTCATTATTCGTTTCCCTTTTAGAAATTAGTAAACTTATATGGTAGGATATCAATTATTTCATATACAAATACATAAGTATGTACAGTACATAATAATTATTTATTTTAAGATATTTATCTTACAAAATTTCTTAAAATATGTCTATATACATAGGTACCTTTTAGCACGTATTTATTATCAAATAAACAATCATGTATAAAGATACATATTTCAATTTTCTTTAGTCACATACAGGCGTTTCACCCTTATACTTCATTGAAAATGGGAATATTTTATTTACACTAAGAATTTAGATCTTTGTGTAATATTTTCGTGTCGTACATTATATGTTAGATATGACTATCACAATTGAATTGGATTTATTTCAAATTTTATTTGCCCTAAATTACATTTTGTATATCTTTTTCAGTGTTTTCGTCATATTTTGAATATTATTCCGAATAAAATATGTGAAGTATCCTTCAGTAAGTATTGTTACATTTTTTTTTTATAAAAGATTTCTCAACTGCATTATTTAGAATATACTGCAAGAAGTGATCATGTCAATAAAATTGATTTCGAGATAAATGAGCAGAATGTACATGAAGTACTTATTAGATGTTTTTTGTATTCTTTTACGAAGATATTTAAAGATTTACCAAGTTGATGTTTAAAATCTTGCAATAAAAAATTAAAAGCCAAATATGATCTGGTACGGTATGATTGAATTAAAATAAGAGTCTAAAATTTTCAGACTCTTAAAAGAGTATGATTGAACGTATTTTAGACAAATTTTGGTCTTAAATATTTAAAACAGTGTGAACGCTGTCTTAAATGATATTTATGATACAAATGAAATAAGTTTTTGTATTTTGTGGTTATGATTATGAAAAAGTAAGTATAATTAAATTTTTTTATATATAGATTTTTCAACAAAAATATACACAGAGGACCTACACATCCAAGATTTTAAACATCAGTAGGGGCATCTACAATAGATCTTTTAGATCTCAGTAGTGAAGAATCAATAGCCTTA
This sequence comes from Platyura marginata, assembly GCA_026745375.1. Lineage (NCBI taxonomy): Eukaryota > Metazoa > Arthropoda > Insecta > Diptera > Keroplatidae > Platyura > Platyura marginata. The sequence goes on along the minus strand of JANSTT010020096.1, from coordinate 1,566 downwards.
CAGCCCTTACAAAATGCAGTCCAAAAATGAAATAAGTATGAGTTTTTGAGTTCTACAACTGATTAAATCAGTCGGCTGGTCTAACTGTCTGTTTGTAGGATATTTTTTTACATAAAAGCTCCCTTATTCTATCTTCTAATGAAAATAAATTAATCTAATATATGTAGGTACATACATAATGTATTTTGTACAATATATGGATATGTAGGTATATTATATACATACGTAGTTTTTTTTTTATTTTTAAAATAAGACAAATTTTCTTTGTTCAAATAAAAAATACAACAATAAAAAGTTCTTTATCTATATTATGTAGTTGATAATCATTAGACGTCTCAAGTTTTTGTTGAAAGAAATACATTTTTTTTTCTGTGTAGATTTAATATAATAGCAAATGAAAAGCATTTACTCACGCGATTTTTTTAATTTATTTTGGGCTGGCCTTATCTCATTTTTCGCTGTATATGCCCTATTTCTTAAAACGCTTTTTTTAGCGAAATTGTGTTCGATTATTTATCCGTTTTAGGCGAACCATATTTCCGGCCCTGAGTTAATAAAACTTTAAATGAGTTTTTATTAAAACAAACTCAAGTATGTAAAAAAAAAAATATAATTTTATATTGTACTGCAACTAATACCGCTGCTAACCCTTCACAAATTATGTAAAGAAGGCTATTAAGCACGCTGAATAATATGGCTTTGTACAATCCATTGTATTATAGCACGATTTTATAGATTAAAATATGCTTGGTTAACACGAAAAAGACATATTTATTTGAAGTAGAAAGTAACCGAACCCGAACAACCAAAAAAATTTCATGGCTGGCATTGATTTTTTTCCATCGACGCACTATTTTCACGCCATTTGATTTTCTTATTTTAACCAAAAACTTATGTTTCTGTTGTCCAACCATATAATTAATATTGTTTTTAAATAGTTCAGGTTCAGGTTCATCTCTTTGTTGCGTTGCGTGAACAAGAAAATTTATACAATAAAAAAAATATTGAAAAAATGTGACAAAAAGATGATCCTAAAAATGTTTTGTGACAAATGTGTAAACTCCAGTTACAAATTTGTCACATATATTATGATTGATGTTATTTTTATTTATTGATTTTCTTTTCAGAATATTAAAAAATAAGTGGAAGCATTGGTTTCATTTTCATTTTTCAAAAATTTAAAATCGAAATTTTTGTGAAATGTCCACGTTTTGGACATTTTTAATCGTAAAAATGTTGGTAGTAAGTATCGCTCGCTCGCTAGCTCGCTGTATACACGCTAACTTTTGAACGCGTTAAGCTAGTGGCTTGAAATAAATGATCAAACGAGCTGCTTGGTATTGCAAATGGGCAAAATCGGCCCACTCCTTCGACCCCCTTCTCATACCAATTTTTCGAAAAACAGGTGCTTTTCAATGTTTGGTTTTTTGGATTTTTAGCACATTAAAAATCAAAATTTCGATAAAATGACAAAAACAAGGGGGAAAAGTAGGGGAGAGTGGGGAAAAGTGGGGGGAGGGAAGGGAAGGGGGTAGAAAAGTGGGGAAAGGGTGGGGAAGGGGGGGG
>JANSTT010020095.1:0-10176 GCA_026745375.1 Platyura marginata | reverse complement strand
TAAATTGTTTAAAACAAATCGGAACATGTTTAATCGCGTTGTATATTTTTTCTCAAAACTTTTGTTACACGCGTTAGTTTCTGGAATGTTAATCAGTACGAAAAGATAAAAGAGCCAAGTAGGATGTGATTGTGCAAATTTATTTATTCTTTATAAATTTATTGTTATGTTAAAATTTGCAGAAACAAGGATAGATAGATTTCGAATTATGTTTACATTAAATATCAATGATTGTGGACAAAGAATTTCTAATAATCATTTAGCTAATTTAGAAAGACATATATGTACGTAGTGTGAATATAGATATATTTACAAATATTCACAATATCATGTCACTCAAATGGGACAAAAAATTTAATAAAAAAACGGACACAACAATACTTATATATCATACACTATCCCCTTAGTACTGCATTGCGAACTGCGAAGAACGTAAACAATCCAACAATTATTTCGTTCCATCTCTAAGCATCAAAACAAAATAACTCATTTCTGTCCACTCCCTCTCTCTTTTCAAACCTCATTTCGTTCTCTCTGTATTGAGTGTTTCCATATTTGGACCTATTTAGTGCCCGAGAGTTTTAACATTTCACGGTGTATGAAAAATGTGTTCCTATGATCGGTAGGAGATTTGGAGAGTTTCAACCGCAGTTTTTATTTGACTTAGTTATATATTGTTGCTATAAAATAAACTGATGAAATTTAGAATCGTGTCAATAAACTAAAAAGCTTGGTTGTTATCTCAATAGAATTGATTAATAGTACAGTACGCACTAACTTATATTTGACTAAGCACCCATTTATCTAACCATCTATTTGAAAAAAGATAAAATGAGTTTTCCTATGATAGGAGACCGACAAACAGAGAAAATTAAAAAAAAAAAAAAAAAAAATCCCTATTTTGGCCGAGTTCTTTATAAAATTAGGATTTTATTAATATTTATATGAGTGACTGTTCATTTAAAATTGAAAGAAAGAACTAATCATGTAAATTCATTATTCATGATCATTTACCTTTTGTTCCGGTTGTTGCATTAAATCTTCTAAACTGAAATACACTTCGCCTCCCGTTGCTGATGTTGTCGGTGTTACAGACGATGCCTCTGTTGTAGCGACAAGACCATCTTGCTCTAATTCTGATGCTTGCTGTATATCATTTTCCTCATCTTTCTTTGCAGTGCTATCTTCATTTTCTTCATATTGCTGTTGCTGATGATCGCCACTACCCTCTTCAATTTGTTGCTGCGTTGAAAATGCAATTGACACTGGCACTTGAACACCATCCTCATTGACAATATGCATTTCCTCATCGCCATCTTGTTGCTGAATAACCAAATGTCCATCTTCGTTCAACATCGACGCATCAATTAATTGTGCTTCATTATTATCGCCTTGTACTATAATCATTTGGTTGTTTTCCCCTTGAATCATTTGATACGTTTCACCGTCACCTTCGCCAGCCTGAAGTACGCCAACACTTTGAAGCAATTGCTGTATTTGTTCGCTATCGGTGCCCTGCACCAATATCTGATTTCCATCATCGTCGGTGGTGATTATATGATTATCTAGCTGAAGTATTTGGCCATCTTCGTTAAGTATGAATTTAATTTGACCATCGCCAGCATTTTGCATATCTTCCAAGTCCATTGGAATTTGTTCTGTGTTGGATGGTTGGCTAGAATCGCCATCATCATCAAGGCTTGGCATACTAACCGGACCACTTTGAACTTGATATTGCATTTGTTCCTGTTCGTCGCCTTGATCAAGGACTGGCATATCAATGCCAACTGATGTTGTGGTGGGTGTTTCTTGTTTTACCTATGAAAAAAAATTGTGTTTTGGTTATTTAATTTCATATTTGTTTTTTTTACCTCTTCAACATTTTCATTAGTATTGTTGTCCTGTGCCGGTATAGTTATATTGAAAGTAATGCCACCAACTGAATTTTCCTGTTTCGTTATAACCAAATTTTCACTGCTATTACTATTCCCTTCTGCCTCACCCTTGTCTGAATGCATTTTTTCGAACATACTTTCAATATCCGTATCGGAAACTGGATTTGCTTGTGTATGCAATATTGTTGCATTTGTATTTCGTACCTCTTGTCGTATTAAACTTTGCGAATTTGTTGTTGTCACTGTTACCTTTTTGTTGTTCTCACGTTTATGCGTTTCCATATGCTGATTATAGTAATTCTCTTGAATGAATGTCAACGAACATATATTGCACGAGAAGAAATGAATTTTCGAATCTAATTCACCGGTGTCTCGTAAAGCCTCGTCAATTGTATCCTGAAGTAATTTCTGTGTTGTTAGGTCTTGTGCGACAAGATGTTGTTGTTGTTGCTGCTGTTGTTGTTGTTGTTGCTGTTGTTGTTGTTGCTGCTGCTGCTGCTGTTGTTGTTGTTGTTGTTGTTGCTGTTGCTGGGTATTAGGTGATGGCTGTTGTGTAACTGGTTGTGCTACTTGTTTATGTGTATCAAAATGTTTCATAAGCAAATCACGATTTGGAAATGACATTGAACATTTGCCACATTTAAAATAGTCCGGTTGATGGGCTTTGGCATGTATGACAGCTTGATCACGGGACTCAAATCTCATTGAACAGATGCGACATTTGAATGGTTTAACTTTGATATGCTTTCGTAGGTGATCGTCATAATTTTGTTTGTCCGGTGTTTTGTATGGACACATGTTGCATGAAAATATTGGACCTGTAAAACAAAACAAAAAAATCCAATACAAAAATGTTATGATAATTTTATAAAAAAGAAATATTTTTTTCTAAATTTGACCAATTTGGAACTCGACAAATTTGATGTGATATGATGACATCATAGTATTGTTGATTGTTAAAATTTGGCGAATTTTTAAATTGAAATGCGACTTGAAAATATATTTAAAATAAAATTTCGAATGCAACATCGATTTCAAAAAATGACATTAAACAGAAATAAATACTAGTTAAAAAATTCTTTTTTCGAGAAATCCTTCGGAGCAATAAATTTTGGATATTTGTCTACAAAAAACAGATTTAAAAAAAAATTACTTTCCAAAATGCCTCAATTTTTCAAAATTAGATTTTGTCAATGAAAATTTGTCCTATAAGCAATACCTAAGTAGTAATTAATAGATTTATAATTTCAACAATAATTTCGAAGATGAGAACAACTAAAATTGTTGCTTTTGAAAACATTTCCGGTATATTTTTTCGTATTAAGAGCTGTAAAGCTATTTAATATATTTTCAACTCCCACGGTTTTTTATCAACATTAGATAAATGTAGACCAACAGCATTGGCGTGCGGTATATATTACTTGATTTACCTATGCAAAGTACCTTGTTAAAATATTTTATTAACATGTATACAGTAAAATATTGGGACGACATTTTCATAATACGTGATTCACGTACAACGCGCAATATAACAACATGCGGAACTTCTACATTTACTTTAGTGGTACATAGCTTTCCATCACATAACACGGTTCCATACAGTCTACTATAGTTATTATATGCAATTCTAAACTGGATGTTCTACATTTTTTTAAGAATTGAACATTTTTTCGTGGAAAAATAGACATGTAGAACAACCAGTTTAGAGTTGTATGCTTTAAATAATCAATGGAAAAAAAAAATCAAATTTTGGACATTTTTGAAATTTTATTTGCAACAAAAAATGTAATAAACATTTTCGTCACTCTGTTCGCCCGCTATGCCGGTTAGCACGATAACTGGAGAATGCGTTGAGTTAGAAGTTTGATTTTTTTTTGATTGGTTAAAATATGTCTGGGGCGTTTGGTATTGCAAATGTGCCAAATCTCACACATTTTTTATAAACAACAAATTATTATCGAAAAAATTATGAAAAAGTTTTTGTTTATTGTAGTTCATATAGCCAATTGTTAACCCTTATAAGACTCCCCATACTAAATTACAAAAAAATGGCAATTTTAACGCAAAAAAATTGTATACAGTAGGTACATATCGTTTATAGTGACCGTCAAGGGACCGGGAAAATTTCGTCCCTATAAGTGATAGTCATTATAACCGATTTTCAATAAAACAATTTTTCTAGGTGTTAATAAGCAAAAATCGTTCAATAACAGGGTGTAATGAAGTCTAATGAATCACATTAAAGAATTTGTGTAAATAGAAATAAATTTTTTTAACACTTTGCGAGTTTTTATTATTTTTCTGTTGCTTTACCTCTGTTTCAAGAGAGAATATGAGAGAATATGGGGCCGGCGCGTTTTGCAAAAAATTTTTTCTCGACATCGCTTATAGTGCGGAAAACTTGTGAAAAGTAAAAAAAAAAAATATGGGTAACATTTTTTTTTTAGGACTTCATTTTTTGGTCCCACATTTGCGATGAAGTTTTCAAAATTTCATATTTTTTTGAAAAAAATCAGTTTCTTTGAACGGTTGCCGGCAGGGGGAAGAGTTTATAGGGTTACCCCCAAAGTAAAAAATGTGCGCTACAATCGATCAAGTAGTCTTCGGCCCCTGTACGACGAAAATTACGGCTTTAAAAAATTCTTCCTACAAAATAGTCACTATATCCGATTTGTCACTATAAGCGACGTCACTATATCCGATAGTTGATTGTATGAGCATTCATACAAAACCAACCATTTCAAATGAAAATGGTCACTATAACGGGAATGTCACTATATCCGGAGTCACTATAAAAAATATTCACTGTGTACAAAAGTTTTAATTTTTTGTGTTGCATAAATGGAGGTTACCACTTTTGATCCATCGTTAACCCTTATAGGACCAACCATACTAAATTATCTCACAAACTTAATGTGAAATTGAAAACCAACAATTTTTCTAAAAAACAATAAGATACTTTTTTTGTTATCTATATTATTAGGGAAATGGTGCTAAATTTATAGATGCATTGCATCCCTAAAGATCATTAAAGTTTAGTAACGTTATTCTGGATATTAATTGCGCTTGATTTTCTATTCATATTCATGTTGTTTTATTCCTATACAAATTTTATTTTGAACGGTTCGGTCACAAACGATACACCACTAATCGCTCTGGCAGTTAACGTATACGTAAGGTCGTTAAACAGCTTAAAGAGCCAAAGCGACTGTTTTGTCGCTCAGCTTCATGCGATTCATGTTTTATTTATATTTTAGTATTATTTGTGATGTATATTTGGTTTAGTGAAACATTTTTCCAATAGCTATTAAAAATGGATTTTGAAGAAATAATTAATAAACAATATGTAGTCAAAAGTATTAATTGACATTCATGTGTACCCATAAAACTTTTCAGGGTGATTTAAATTTATTGGTTGAATTCCATATTATTACTTTATTAAAAAAAAATTGTAAATATTATCAGATGTAAAATATATTCCTTGTCAGATAAATCCATCTTGTCAGAAAAACATTACTGACTCAGTAGCAACAAGAACAAATGCCACCCCCACTGTGGCACCTATTGTCGCACGGAACCGCGTCGCTTTGGCTCTTAGAGCACTGCTTTGTTGCAGCAGCTCTCAAGTGTCTTCAGTTGGATTGACAGAAGTTCAGAAATAGATATTGGAAAATAATAGAAGAATGACGATGATGTCACACGTTTAAATAACAAAATATTAACAGCCATCAATTAAAGTTGAAAAGATGTACTTTGCCATCATTTGTAAAATTTCCATTCCATTCTGAATTACAAAATGACCATAAGGTAGTGGAAACTTCATTAGATGAAGAGGTGAAGGACCTAAAATTCGATCAGACCATAAAGTCATTAGCAAGACGCCGCACTAACAAACGTATGTATTTCAGTTTTTTGTTTTTTTTTTGTCAAAAGCTTTGGTTTTATGTTATGAACATGTTTTTCATGATATTTATTATTGAATTTCATTTATAATTAACTCTTGCTTTGTTTTGGTTTTACGGTAATAAACAAAATGCAGAAACTCTTGTGATATTATAACAAAAATGAATAAAATATAATTAATGTATCAATATAAATAAAAAAAAATGGTTTTGCTTTAGAACTCACCATAAAAGCAATAAAATTGCAGAACAATATTTAATTTAGTAATTCCTATCGGTTACATATACAATCAAAAACACCACCGAAAAGAAAATAATTTATCAGATTGTTAAGGTTAATAAATTCACATCTAATAATGTTAGGTATATTTCATTAATTTTTTAAAGATTATGTACTAAGCTGTATATTTGCTTCCATACTGTATATGAAATATACACCAGAAAAGAAGGAAAAATTGGCTACGTTGATTACAATATACCTGCATGAGTTCTTGTTTATTATTTACAACTTTGTACGTGTCTATTTTGTCTGTATAATAAATATAATTGAGTAAATTGAATACAAATGATTAAAAAACTTAGAAATGATATACAATTGATTGCAGCGCCTTAACGCTAGGTCATACAACTTTTTGGACTGTGAAAGAAATCTTCATTTTTGTATTCTCTATAATTGTTGTCATATTCATTTTTTCTACATTTCGACTACCTTTCAAGTAAATGAATGGTTTATATCATAATTAGGTGAACACTGTACCACAGCCTCCCCTATTTTTTGTCCGATTTCCTCCAAAAACAATGGGGATCTTACTCTAGAACTACATAATAAACTGTCAAAATTTCAACTTTCTAGCTTCAGCTTCAGTTTGGCCGGAATATTGATCACGGACGGACATGCATATTTCGACTTAGAATTTACACGAGAAAGACAATGGTGTTGAAAATTTTTTTTACGATGAGTTTTTAGGGCCGTTACAAACTCCGTACCAAAGTTATAATTTACTGCATAATAGGGAATCACCATTTTTAATCTACCCTTATAGGACCATTACTAAAATACAACAAAATGGCAATTTTCTTACAATTCTTATATGAAATTGAGAAAAAATTGGAAATACAAAAAATTGATTGCTTTTTGTGTTGCATCATAGGACCCACCATACTAAATTACTATAAAATACTGATTTTCTCACAATTCTTATATGATATTGAACAGGGGGTTGAGTGATAGGAAAGGGTAGGTGCGGGGTAGTTTAGTATGGAAGCCGTGTTAGCTTTACTTAGCAGCTTTTTTTATTACCACGTTTATATGCAGAGTTGAAAGATCGAGTTGAAACAAGGTTGATATTCAACTTGCATTTATATAACACCATTTCAACTCAAGATTAAGAAACAATATTGATTTACTTACTATTTGTGCGTTCAATGTTCATTTTCAGAAGTGTTTTGTGTAGTCCTACATTGGAGCTAGCTAAGGTAATATTTTGAGTGCTTGTGTAAAACCTACTTTAAATCCATTGGAAAATTTTGATTTATTGGCACTCATGCATTCTGATCAAAAAGAAATTTTGATTTGTTTTAAGATTAATTTGATTTTTAGGTCAAAATGATGATGTTTTATTATATATGCATAATTATGTATGTAGGTCACTTAAATAAATAAAAAATAATGCAAAGAAAAACTAAAATTGCAAATGCAAATAAAAACAATATACGACTTTGTATGGGACAATACAACAAAATATCAGCCATACAGTTGGAGAAAAAATTGTAAAAAAATGAAAAAAAAAAAACTTACCACCAGCTGCAGTCTCTATGGTCTTTACATCAGGATGATTAGTTTCCATGTGTTTCTTGAATGCCGGCTCGTTCATATAGTTTATACTGCAAATGCTGCAAGTAAATTCCACCGAATGTTTTTCGTTTGTATGACTTTTCAGTGCCGCCGCATTTGAAAACATTTTCTTACATACTTTGCATTTATGACCGTTCTGTTGTTTGCATGTCTCATAATGTGGCTGGAAATGCTTTAAATCAGTCGTTTTAAAATCACACGACATACATTTGTATATTTTGATAGGTTGTTTTTTAGGTTGAACCGGTGCTACAGAGGCGACTGGCGTTATTGTTGTATTCTGTCGAATTTGTTGGATTTTTGTTGTTGTTCCCACATTTTCCATAGACGAATCAAATATATTGGTCAATTGATTTTCAATTGTTTCAGCACCACTTCTATTTTGTTGTATTGCCTGCAATGTTGGCATTGCAATTTTTCGCGTTGGTTGTTGATGAACAGCAATAACATCATCATCATCGCCGTTACTAGCTTTACGATTTGAATAGGTTGTCAATTGCGAATGCTGTGAAACGGTTGGTGTTGTAAGCCTCTGAATTTTTGCTGGTGGTTGAACATTTGATATTGTCGTTTGTTTTACATCTATGGTATCGGTAATGCCATATTTTTTATTAATTAAATTTAAAATATTTGTTTTGATACGGTCCAAATCATTTTCCAAACGATCCATATGATTGAACATGGACAAACAACGTTTGCAGACCAAATCATCAACAGAAACAAGGACCATAAATGTATCGCCCATTATGCGACCAATTTTGTTTGGTACCTTTGTGCTTGTGACATTTGTTAGAGCATCGGCTATAAGGACCCCATTTTGTCCAGTATTTTCACCACACACATAGCAGCATTCTTGCTTTTGAATTGATGCAACATTTGCGGTCGTACTAATTTGTGTTATTCCACCTTTTTGCTTCAGTGTTCGTGGCTGCGACGGCCCCGTAGTGACGCTAACAGCCCCACTTGATAGCAAACTATTTATTTTCCTTACTGTGTTCATTTGTTGAATATCTTGTTGATTATTTTGGCCATATACCTACAACAAATGAATAAACAATTTCGATCAAATGAAAAGCAAACGAAAAATAATAAAATTTTTGATAAAGAAAAAAAAATTATTCGGCGGCAAGTAAATAAATGCATTGAATCGAAAATTTCTGAAAAGCCAAAGGCGTCCTCGATAAATATGTCTACGCTTACACCATCATCAATGCATTTACATGAGAATTTCACATCACTAACTATTGTTTTACGTCATAATAATATTATAATCACCTTTCGTATATTTGGTTGAACGAATTTTTTCATATTTCCAAAATGTTACGCGTTTGAAACGCGCCCAAAATTCATATAAAACCCCGATACGTCCAAACCACTGAAATGAACTACAAAAACATGGCGGAATGAGTGAGTCGCCTTCACTATGCGGACATTTTCACAAAACAAAAAAATTTTATTTTCAATCACCAACAATAATCACAAATTTATTCGATCAAAATTAATAAATAATTTTGTAATAATTAAATACGAAAATTCGACTAAATGTTTAGTTAAAATAAAATGAAACTCGCAAACTCAATAGCTAAATGACTAATGATGGTGAGGTAGTTCCGGCCAGCTGTCATATAAGGTAGTAGTGATGACGCACACTTTATAACCTTTGTGTATCGATAGATCTGTAGCCATGTAGTTGCCAAGCAACCGACAATAGTGTGAAATCGTAAACATTACCAGTTTGACATTTTATATATTTGGGATATATTTTTAGTGGCGTTGTTTTTGCTGTTTTCGGGTAAATTTATTGCATTTTATCGGAAGTAACTAGAAAATGGCAAAAGAATAGGTAACGTTTAAGGTACTGCAATGAGAGCCATACCAAAATGGGTTGAGAAAATCCATGAACAAAGCGATAAAAATGAAAATGCCAGGTAAGCTTTTAGAATAATATAACAGTAAGACCTCCACTATTGTGCTTATTTTTTAATACTTTTTTTTGTTTTTTATCTCAATTTTGAATTATAGATTAATTTATCTATTTTAAACAATTTTAGTATAATTTTTTTTTCGTTTATACAACTTGAGCCACTGAATTCCCATTTCTATTCCCCTTCCACTTACTCAATCCCTCGAATAGACATGTCAGTAGTAAAGAGAATAATTTTTTTTATTAACCCTCGGTTACTATAACGTCTTGAGTCTATTCGACCCAAAACAAAAAAACGCAATTTAAAACATTGAAATGAAATGCAGCCTACTTCACAATAACAGTAATCATAGATTGTTTAGCATGCAGGTTTAATAAAATTTTTGCACCGTTTTCTGTAAGCTACTGATTTGGTTTACATTTACGTAATTTTTTCAGCAGACAAATTTTGGTCGCAATTTACGTATTCTGACGTTTACGGCTACGTATATGCACATGAAAATTGTACGAACCAAACAATATAAAAAAAAAATTTCATTTATCAAAATAAAATATTTTATTTAATTAATTTTCAAATATGAACAACAATATACTGTTAAA
>JANSTT010020093.1:0-10177 GCA_026745375.1 Platyura marginata | reverse complement strand
TTTGGAAATCCGGACAATTCGATAATTCGGACAGGCTCTGGTTTCTAATTGTCCGAATTATCGCGACACCACTGTATCTACATTTTAAACTATTGTGCGTTAAAATTTAAAAACAAATTCAAAAATTCATAATATTTTTTAAGGAAATAATTTTTCCTATAAAGCCCCGTTTTGATTTTCCTTTTCTTTTGTATTATTCTGATGTTTCTATCCACCGGTTTAACTCTAATTGACAATTCAATTAAGCATATTTTATAGGTTTTTTTTGTAAACATTTTATTTTGAATTAATATTAAACCTGCCCATATTATTTTTAGCCTATACTAAATATGTATGTATTTGTATGTATTTGTCTGACATATTCATTGAAACTTTTTTCAACAAAAGATTTATTCATTCATAAAAATATAAATAAATAATGGGCCTCTCATTAACATAGCTCATTTCGTTTCTTTTGTTTTGCATTTCATTTTACAAATCATTTTTTTTTTAGCTATTTAACTCTCGTATAACGCGGAAGTTAAGTTACACAAAAATGCCGCGTTATACAAATCCGAGTTATATACGAGACAAGAAACCCATACAAAAAGTAGACGTAACCCTACGTAATCAAATCTAATAAAGACGCAATTTTGTTCAATTATAAAAAAAACTTTATTCAATTTAAAAAACAATTCAACTGTCAAATTTCAGTTGAATTTGAATGGTTTTCAATTAAATTCGACTAATTGCCAACGCAGCTCATACTTGATACTTGAGCTTCGTGTATAATATATAATTCTATTTTAAGCGAAAAAATCAATACATCTATGGAAATTTCAAGACCGCGTTATATGAAACTGCAATTGCGTTATATAAGGGATGTCAGCAATTTCAAAACCGTGTTGTAGCGAAAACGCATTATAGAAGTGCCGCGTTATACGAGGGTTACCTGTACTTAATCAATTTTTTTAATGTAGGTGGGTACATGTACTTATATAGGTATATATGTAGGTTCATATGTATGTGTTTTTATATATGTGCATATATGTACCTATAACAATTTTACATTATCACTTTGAAATATCAAATATTTTCTATTCATATAAAGTGTTTGTAGATACAGTATTTTCTCATCGATATACATATCTACATTATGTATATATAAATGTACGTACCACATAACTATGTATCTAACTAAGTAACTAATGTTAAAGCTTATTTTGCTACGATTTTATTCATCATTATTAAAGTGTTCATAAGTAAACAAATTGAGTAGAGCTTTAACATGTTAAGCTATCGTTAAGCTCCTTTAGTAAACAAAATAACATACTACAGGGAGCCTCCGTTTATGTGAAAAGTATTGCATTAGCACGTGTTTTTGGTATGGCGGGTAATCCCTAAAAATTGACCTTTAGTTGTGATTTTGTTTTATTATTTCAGGTAAAATGTCCATAATTCGTTTTGTTATTATTTCACCTACATATTTGACAATTCTTTCAATTTTCGGAAACCCTAACTCTTATAAAATATTTTTTTTTTTTGCTTAAATTAATCACAGAAACACGCTCTGATAGAATTTCCTCCGTAAGGCGAATAATATAATTATAATGAGACTGTTTTGAATACATACTATATACGTGTAGGTATATGGTGTGTTTGTTGAATGTGTTTATTTATTTAGCTACTACTACTACGTATTTCCTATAAATGACTCATTTCTCATTAAATTCAATAAATATTGTTCAAGCATATTTTGCACACATTTTCCGTAGAATATCTACAACAAAAGTAGTATATACTATACATACATACTTATACATATATTTACGATTAATAATACACGTGTGTAGGTATTGTCATAAGGATTTTATTTAATTGGATTAATGTTAAAAATATTTTTTTGATCTTAACGATAAATATAGATATGCTATCATAATGAGAAGAGAATAAGATTGGATGAAGTCCTACTTTAATGGCATATAGAATAGTATAGAACAACGGTGGGCACATGCGGCTCTTCGTTGAGTCAAGTGCGGCTCGCATTCAAAATTAAAATCCGTTTCTTTTAAATCGAAAAATGGCTCAAAAATTTAAGTTTTCCAAAGAGATTGCCAAAATATGAATAAATAAATCAAAATAAAAGTTTTGGCCTGACAATGAATAAGCTCATTATGCAAAAGTCAATGTGGAATGGCTTGAACAACAAAATATTCCATTTGTACCAAAAAGTCTGTTTGAAAAAGATGTAATTCAACTAACATCCCCAATGTAACGTCAACTGATTTTTGGGCCCTATTGCGTCAAAAGGTATACGTAGAAGGTTCGGAGGATCAAAACAGAAAAGAGCTATTAAAAAGAATACGCAGTTATGTAGAAAAAAACGTCAATTTTTGGTCCAGAAGATGATGGCATATGTCCGAACAAAAATTCATAAAATTGAAGATAATGGGCCTCTACAAAAAAAAAATTAAATTATTTAATCCAAATAGTTAACTGATGTTTTAAATTTACGACATTTTTAATTTTGTGCCATACTTCATTGGCACATGTGGCTCTTTAAAAGCTTTTAAAGCTTTATTTTAAAATTTAATGAATATATTATAATTAAAATACTTTAAAACTTTGTTTTGGTTTTTATTTTTATTTTCTTTTAAAGTTATTTTGTCTTTATGAAGCTATTAATAATGAAGGTTGCGTTTCAAAACGTTTTGCGCGAACGCATTTATTCAATGCTTGGACAACACGGTCGAGGAAAAAAATCGGCCGGGGAACTATTCACAACGTAATTCGGCGCTTTGACAAAGGCCTACCAGCAGAAAGAAGAAAAAAATCTGGTGAAAAACCATGAAACCAGAATCGAAAAATGGCTCGAAAATTTAAGTTTTTCAAAGAGATAGGTTGCGAAAATATGAAAAAATAGATTATAGCAACGAGCTTTTAAAAACAATGCACTGTTATTTAAAAAAAGTTGACATTTTGGTGGTCCAGAAGATGATGGCAGATATCCGAACTAAAATTCGTAAAGTTCAAGATAATGGGCCTCTACAAAAAAAAGAATTTAACCCTTTCGCGGACGCTAACTGCAATTGCAGTGATGTTTTAAGTTAACGACTTTTTTAATTTTGTGCCTTTCTTTATTGACACATGTTAGTTATATGGTGCGGCTCTTTATAATATATGAAAAACCGGCATGCGGCTCTCATTGGCTTCATGGTTGCCCACCACTGGTATAGAATATGTAAATAGTATAGTACAAAAATTTATTCAAAATTTGTCACTTCGTAATTGATGATGCAAAATAATTGTTATTTTCTGAGCCGTCTTACAATTAATTAAAGGTGTACCTATAAAATTTTTCAAAAGTGAATTAAATAATCTGTTTGGTTAATTTGTTTTTTTTTTTTATATGGGTTTTTGGACCTTTTTTTGTTGCTTCTATTTCATTGAACAAACTCAACCATATTGTTCCTCCTCTAACTGTGAATGTAGCCCTTGCATATTTATAAAAAATATTGAAAATAAAAACTAAAAAACACATGCATTCATCTACATATGTATTTAAGCTATATCGTTCATATCCATTAGGAGAAATTCCTAATTTTTTTTAACATAATTTTTTATAGTTGAAAACATTCCGCAATTTAATTTAATTATATTTTTACCAAAATGCTTTTTCATTTCTCTCAAAAATCATCAAGATCGGCCTAGCGGTTTGGACGTTTGTTACACCTTGTTTTTCCATTTTCCTCCTTTTTCATAGTTGCTGTACTAATTCCTAAACTAAATTGTTTTTATTCGTTCGATTTACCATTTTTTTTTTGTAATTTAACTTTAACCATAGATTTTAGCCCAATGTTAAATATTGTTTATTGAAATTGATCGAATTAGCTTATAACGATAAACAATGGAAATCCAAAATTAGCCAAATAAGCCATAGAACGACTGCATTTAAATGATTCGATTAAAAGCGTTCATTACATGTGGATTAATTTTGTTTTTAAAAAAAAAAAAATAAAAAATTCAAGAATAGAAGAAATATAGACTTGTAGAGTAAAGAGTGTGTAGTGGAATATTTTCGTGGGTGAGCCTTTTCTTTAGTGCAAGTTTTCGTGTGTTGATTGAATTTGTTTTAGCTCTAAAGAGGGTTTTTCGTCTTGGTTTTTCGTCTTGGTTTTTCGTCTTGGTTTTTCGTCTTGGTTTTTAGTCTTGGTTTTTCGTCTTGGTTTTTAGTCTTGGTTTTTCGTCTTGGTTTTTCGTCTTGGTTTTTCGTCTTGGCTTTTCTTGTTGGTTATTCGTGTTGACTATTCTCTTTGCGTAAGGCTGGAGCTAAGTACACCGAAAGAAGTACCGTTCACCAGAAAAATCATTGTTATCCCACTCGTGATATTGGGGAACACACCCTCCCTTTCACCAGAACCGGGATTTGGATCAAAGGAAAAGGAAAGGAAACCTAATCGTAGAGAAGTGTTTTTTTAAATTTACTTTTCAATAAATTCGGTGGCTACTGGACCTTGGGTGTGGCTCACGAATATTTTTGTGACGCGTACAAATTAATTAAATGCGTAAAATAGTCAAAATACTATTATAGATATCGTCATATATCTACATAGTTATCATATGAGGATATCAATAAGAATATAATCATCGCTGGATCGTAAGCCCTTATGGCAAACCATGTAAATTTGTCGCATTGTTAGAGGTGTGAAGTACATGCATTCCATATCTATTGATATCGTTGTATTCATTGTTTAATTGTGGATTTCTTCTACTATATTGTTGAAACGACCCGTCGATATAGGTTGACGTGAAAAAGTTATTGTTTATTGTTAAATTTAATAACATTTAGAATATTTTGTATGATCGATGTGAAGGGGCGGTTGTTGGCCAACAATTTAAGCGGAGTTATTTTAAGTCGTTCATTCCTTAAGGATTATCTTGCTTTGTTTATTTTTATTAATTTTATTATTATTCCTTTCTATATTTATTTTTATGACCACTTTCTTTTGGTTACGACTATCATTAGCTTTTACTCTGTTGAGTTTTATTTAAGTTCGAAATGTCTGGATCGTGTAGGGAGTATCCGTTTCGTAATTTTTGAAGTGCAAAAGGATTCGGTGGGCGAGGTAAATTACGTGGCGCTTTTGTTTTATATTGATTGACCGTATGTAGATATTTTCTTTTAGTGTTGATCAACCCCGACCCTTCTCCATCTGAGGTCGGCCGAGCAGAGTCCATCGGAAAGAGACACTCCTCTCCCTTGAGCACGTAAAAGGTTATGATTTTTTGGAGTTTACACTTCAAGTAAATTTTATAAATAACTTTCTTCTTTTTTTTACTAAAACTACACATCCTTAACGTTTAATCAATTTAAAAAGTTTTCATCTAAAATTTAAAAATATCCCAGCCACCTAGCTATATGTATATGTATAGAAACTAAAAACAGTACTGTAATAGCCTTTTTATCAAATTTTATTTATTTCTGTACAGAAAATATTGTGACTTTTTTAGATAGTAGTTAATATAAAATGTTGAAATTGAGTTAAGTGGGTATCGAATATTTATCTTAAACTTTTTTTTCCAGACGATCTGTCAAATTTGTATGTGACTTTATTTTATAAAGCAACTAATATTGTATTGTTACGTCAATAATTGTAAAACAATTATGTACAAAACAGTGTTTTGTTCCTGTAGAGCTTCACAATAAATTTGATTAAAAACCATTCGACTATAAGTAAGTAGTCAATTTATTTGATATAAAATGTCTACCAATTTAATACAATTTCTGGAATATTTCGTTTTTATACAAGTGAAACTTTATATGGAAAATGGAAGTATTGGAAGTTGGTATATGTGTATAGTATAACTTCAATCGTTCGGACACGGGCTAATCCGGCACTTCAGTTTAGTAGTCCATAAATTTTTTGGTTTTCTTTCTTCTGTAATCAGGGCACTAATATTCTTGTCATGCGAAGTACATGTCTTTCTTAGTATCTGCTTGTTTTAAGATATTTTTGTTGAGTCTAGAAAATAAAAATATTTTTTTTATATATGAAGATGAATTGGACAGTGTTCCTACTAAAATTGCCAATTATTTTTAGCGGTCAATTCAGGACCTTCTCTGATAATTTTTCTCAGATATCTATCCTCTCGACTAAATAATTTTTTTTTGTCATTTTTAGTTCATATAATTTCATAATAATTTTTTATCGCCGATAATCCTGCATTGGACAAAAGCATATATGTCCGGATTAGTGAAGTTATACTGTATAATATCTAAATTTATTATTTTGTCCGTTTTTACGTTTTTTTTATTTATTATGTAAATTCAAGAATTTTAAATCTCTTCTGCTACTACAAGAATGTTTGAAATATTTTTTTTATTTGGACATTTAGGTAGCCACTTTGTTTGTAGAGTTAAGAATTTAATTAGGTACATAAACGGTTTGATCCTTAAATGTAAAGACTCTCAAACGGATTGAAAACCCTTTTTAAAATGTTTTTCGTTTTCATCAAATTCCTCTCATCCCTCAACTACATAATACCTGTAGAACAATTTTAGTTGAATTTAAGAATACAGAATACAGAAAATAATAATAAAACAAATTACGATTTTATCCTTATTCTCGAGATATTCGTATATTTATGTAATCTTAAAATATGTTTGTTTACCTATAAAATGGCAGGCTATTAAATTCTGTTAAGTTTTAAGCAAGTTATTGAAATTTTAGGTTATTTACCAAGAAGTGTCAAAATTGAAAAAAAGTGTATATGTGTAAGTACATGCGTGAGTATATGTGTAAATATTTATGACTATCTATAGTATATTTAATAACTGTAAATACAACAGTGAAGGTACTAATTCTTATGTTTTCGTTTTTGTTCCATGCGAAACCATATATTTTCACCAATAAATGCTATAAACGCTACCCCTGCTCCTACGGCCAACATTAATAATGGTCCAACAATATGAGCAACTTTTAAAGTTTCTGGATCTGGAGCATCGAAGTGGCCGGCTTTTATTTGTTGTAGTCTTTGTGTTGTATCATAATCCAAATATTTATTGACTAGCTATAATAAATAAAAAAAAAAAATTTATAACGTGCAAAAATCAGCTAATCATCTAAATTTAAAAAAAAATTTTATGATAAATTAAATTAAACTATATCAAATTTTTCATTTAAACTAACCCCTCATGGGCGTACAGATTTTCGGTGACCAAAAGTTTGCGCTCATGGAAGAGATCACTGTATTATTTTTATACTTGTATGATGTTAATAATTTGTAATCGTAGAAAAAAACCATTCACTTTCTCGTGAAATTCTTAGTCAACATATGCATGCATGTCTGTTCGTTCAGTCCGTCTTTCCGTGATCAAGATTCTGGCTAAACGGCTCAAGCTAGAAAGGTGAAACTTTAACAATTAATTATGTAGTTCTAGAGTAAGATCTCTATTGTTTTTGGCGCAAATCGGACAAGGTATAGGGTAGGTACAGTGGTACAGTGTGCACCTAATTTTGATAAGAATGGTATTTACTCGAAAAATATTTGAAAAGTTGAAAAAATGAATATGATAAAAATTATAGAGAATACAAAAATGAAGATTTCATACAAAGACCAAAAAGTTCCACGAACTACCGTTATGGAGCTACAGACAATTTTATGTAATTTCTAGGGTTTTTAATCAATTGTATATTCAATTTACTCAATATATGTATGTACTTTGCATATATTTGTTCAAAATAGACACGGAAAGAGTCGTAAATAAAAAAATAAGTACTTATACTTCTATATTGTAATCGGCATAGCCAATTATTCCTCTTTACTGGTTTTACCCTATTTTTTTTATTTTTGCTGGATAATTTAGTAATTTATTTTTACCACCTTAGTACAGTCTGCTTGCTAATACTAAAATATGTAGGTATACCATACATAAATAATGTCAGATACTTAGGTATTCGAGTACATGCCTCCTTTTCCCACTGAAATAACAGACCATGTTGATTAAGCTCCATTATATGTTTATTAAAATTTTCCAATAAAGGCCAACCTCTATTAGCTAAACCAACGGTATAGTCGGAATACATTTCTTCCTTAATTACCTAAAAAAATTCTTATTAGCATTTAATATTAATATTCAAAATGCATGTACATCTAAGTGATTCAATGAATCTCCTCGAATGTGATCTCCAAATGTATAATATCCACTGAATAACAATTCAAGAACAAGTCCATAATTTTCCGTAAATGACATAGCTCGAAGATATTCCTCATCTCCAACTTCAAAACTTTCGACCAATGCAACTATATCTGGATTATCTTTAACGTTTGCTATTGAATATATCCACGCTGGCTGAGTACCACCCCATTTTAATTTTCTCTCATTAAAATCATGGTAACTGTTGATTTTTCCAACCATTCTTTCCAAGAAATAAATAAAAAAATTATTTTTTATCGCCTCGTAATTTTTATTCTGTACATCGGTCCTACTTTGGTACAGTTAAGAAACTCTTAAGACCACCACTGTATGCATTTTCCAGAATTATTCCACCCAATAACAAAATGCAATAAACGAATCGTACAACACTTCGTGAAGTTCTTTATTTGAATATTTTTTTTTTAATTTTACTTAAATATTATAAAAACTACCAATTTTTTAATTTTAAAATTAATTTTACTTAAAAAGGCTGCAAATGTTATTAGTATTATACTCATACTTAATGCTCGTATTTATCCTTTTTTCACGGGATTATCCCTTTTTTCTAAATCGAAAAATTTATCCTGTGAAAATTTTACAAATTCTTTATTTTTCTTACGAAAGTTCTTTTTTTCCCGCAACGCTGCATCATTCTGAGGGGGAGTTTAATGAGAGTTCAATAGTTTTGTTCTTTTTTATTGAATACTAAAAGATTGTTTCTGTTTTTCATAATTTTGTCAACATGAAATGAGGAGAAACAGAATTGAGAAAGCGAACCAAAAATGGTGAATACAGGGTGACCTCACACGGAGCGAAAAACGAACTGTTAAAACAAATACGCAGCATTGTTATTTTTAAAGGACACAAAAAATAGTTAATTTTAATGGTTTATATTTGATTCAAATACTTAATTGTAATTTTAAATAGTTTTACGTATTTCTAATGTGCAAAAATTGTTAAAAAACAAATTTGATTATTGTCGAATCAAATATTACTTACTTACTTTTGTTTCAAATATTTTATGTATTTAAAGTAGTTGTCATACTTTAAATACTTAACATATTTGAAACAAAAGTTTTTAACATTTTTATCTGTTGTCTTCGTATTTATTTGTCGGGTTCGGCATTTTTTCGCTAAACACATCGTATTGGACATCAACACAAGCCACATACAGTACGGAAAAGATCGCGAATGAGTTAAATGACCGCGTGTGTAAGAAAAAAAAATGGAAAGTGAAACAATTGTGGCCCAAAGTGAAATTGATCCCACTTTAAGTGAAGTGATAAATTTATATTTGTCGTGGGAAGTTCCGGTTGAAACAATTCCACATTTCCTAATTTGCGGAATTTGTATAAAATTTCCAGACATCCAATATTTAATTAAACATTTGACAAAATACTTTTCAGAGATAAATTTTGATTTTAATTCTAACTTTAATGTTCAAATTCTTAAGAATGTAAGTTACAAGAATACAAGTACATCATATAACAAAAACGATTTTATTCATAAGTTCCCAAATAGTTTTGAAATCATTGATTTTTTTTATGTAATTATAATGTTATGATTATTTGTAAAAAATACTTAATGGATTTTGAGTCTCATTATAGAGCATATACTGTAATTTATTTAAATAAATTCGTAATAATAAAAATAGAAAATGCTGGTTATCCAACACATTTAATTCTATTAAATAACGATATGAAAGTAATTAGAATTAAGAATGTATGAGGTTTTTTTTATTAAATTTAAAAAACATATAAAAAGTTTTTTTTTAAACTTGGAAAAATAAAATAAAGATTTTTTCAAAGGTAAGTATGTAATTATAATTTAACGTTTAAAATTGTAAAAAATATTTAAAATTAATATTAATTCATTCAAAATTTGACATACATAGTTACATAGTTTTATTTTTAGTTGAGTATTTTCATAGATAAAGTATAAGATGGTTCACTCAGAGCAAATTTTTTAGCACATGACTATTTTAGTCTAAATAATAATTTA
>JANSTT010020092.1:0-10180 GCA_026745375.1 Platyura marginata | reverse complement strand
ATCAGGACCAATAAATGTGTTCAGGTGTACATCCACATCGTCGTCAGCCAATTCGATTGGGCCATCCTCTTGGTCTTTTCCCACCTTGATCTCCAATTCGTTGTCACCTGAAGGATCATGCTCATCATCATCATCGGGGTTTTTGGGGTCGCTGATCACGAATCTGAAGTCAAAATTTCAAAATTCAAAATGGCGGATCCAAAAATAAATCGAGGAGCAGAAAAGTGACCGGTCCTAAGGTGTGGACTAAATCAAGGTTCGACTGTACTTTCGGATAAAAAAACTAACTGATTAGTGATAATGAATCTGACATTCAAAGTTCAAAAGAAATGTAAGATGTTACTGAATATTACTTTTATATTTTTGACATATGACCAAAGAGTAAATTACAATATTCTTTGAGTTTGATGGAAATTTGTGAAAGATTTATTTATGTGTCGATTCAATATATGTTTCCATTCAATATAAGTTGCCGGTCATCCGCCATTTTGAATTTTGAATTTTTGACTTCAGATTCGTGATCAGCGACCCCAAAAACCCCCGCATACTAATTTTCAGCGTAATCTAATAAATTTTAATTTTTTTGACCACCATATTGGATCCGCCATTTTGAATTTTGAAATTTTGAACAATTAGGTTTTTATTTTTTGTTTTAAATTTTTATATTACAAAAAGTACCAAAAATATCTTAGTCATTTTCATTCGGGCTCTGGTATTTATTTTATCAATTTTACAGCTTTTATTTACAATTTATCTAAATTTCGCTGACTAATTGAAAACAAACGCTAATTGTTTCAAGATTTTGTTAATTTTGTTATTTGCATTCGATTATTATGTATATTTTTTCGTTTTCTTTACTAAACTTTATTTTCACTTGCCTAAATAAGACTAACAATTCAATTATAATATAAAATAAATATGTAAAATACGATGAAAATAGATTCCCAAAGTTTCAGTTTATTCTAAAACAGTTCTTAATTTAATAATGTTTTCTTTAACTCTGTATATACTGTTGGAAAAACATAAACGACGACATTTCAAGATATGCTACAACAACTTTATGCTAAATAAAAGCTTTTAACCTTTGGGGTGTTCACAAGTATTAACTTCACAGTTGACTCACTTGAATATCTTTTGATACGAGATATTTTATCTTTTAATAAAATTGGTAAATATTGTTAGATGAAATTAAAATAGGTACCTATATCTTCAATATTGGTCTCGCCTTACTATTTTTGTTGTTTTTTTGCGAATAACAATAACAGTATAGAGCTATAGAGTATAGACATATTGGTATATCTATAGGTACACTTACTTCTGGACTAAATAGAAATTTTGTTGAGTTTAGCAACTCATTAATTTTCACGATGTAATTTAAAACCAAATAAAAGAGAGATAGAATAGAATATCATAAGTATGTACGCATCCATTTAGCAATAATTGTAGTCACTTGACTTGGTCGACATTAGGGGAATTCTATGGTTACTGGGTGTAAGTATATCATTAGGTATATAAAAAAAATAGTCCAATTAAATTATTATGATTGTATACACACAGTTAATGTTGTTTTTAAAAATTTTATTGCTGTTTGTAGGCGTTGCCGAAACGAATTAAGTTTATTTTTTAAATCAAGAAAATATCGAAAATGCACAATGTACGGGCGCAAATCGGTAATTTTGAAGATATTTATAGATCTTATTTATAGGTCAATCTGTTTATTTTTTTGTGTCATTAAAAGTATTTAATGAAAATCGCTGGATAACCATATAATATTCTCATTTTCTATATATTTTTTTTTATTTTTTTAATATTAATTTTCATTTTTATTAATATTTTTGCCTTTATTCTCATTTTTTTACATTAATTATTTTCATTTTTTACTATTATTTTTATTTTCCATTATTATTTTAATTATACCCGTATGATGTTAATCGAAGGGTATTATAACTTCGGTACGGAGTTTGTAACGCCCCTTAATACTCATCGTAGAAAAAAAAATTCAACACCATTGTCTTTCTCGTAAAATTCTAAGTCGAAATATGCATGTCCGTCCATCCGTCCGTCCGTCTGTTCGTCTGTCCGTGATCAAGATTCCAGCCAAACGGCTGAAGTTAGAAAGCTGAAATTTTGACAGTTTATTATGTAGTCCTAGAGTAAGAACCTAATTTTGTTTTTGGAGCAAATTGGCTCTGCTGTGGTACTAGCTGTGATACAGTGTTTTGATATAAACCATTCATTAACTCGAAAGGTAGTCGAAATGTAGAAAAAATGAATATGACAACAATTATAGAGAATACAAAAATAAAGACTTTATTCATAGACCAAAAAGTTGTACAATCTACCGTTATGGCGCTGCAATCAATTTTATTGAATTTCTAGGGTTTTTAATCATTTACTCGAAAAGTATTTAGATTACGGAAAAAATGAATATAACAAAAATGATAGAGAATAAAAAAATGAAGATTTCATTCATAGACTAAAAAGTTCCACGAAATACCGTTATGGCGCTGCAATTAATTTTATGTCATTTCTAGACAAATACAAAGTTGGAAATAATAAACAAGTACTCATACGGGTGTATTACAATCGGCGTAGCCAATTTTTCCTTCTTTACTGGTTTTTTTATTACTTTTAGTCTCATCTTTTTTTTTTTTTTATTCTTCTCTTTATTTTTATATTTACATTTATTTTTATACTAATAATAAATTTTTTTTAATATTTCTATTTATTATTTTTATTTCTAGCTTTACTTTTACATGTATTTTTATTTTTCATTTTTAGCTTATATTTTTTCTTTTTTTATTTACTATATTTTTTATTTAATTATGTATGTTACAAGCATATTGCACTCGAGCCTGTGTTGGATTTTCTGTTATGGATTTTGGTCCATTTTAACGAATAAAAACTAAATAAATTTCTATAAATTCTATAAATTCGTTCTTTTCTGATAAAGCTTTTAATATTTGAAAATGCATTGTTCAAGACCTATCGGTTGTTTCATTGGCCGTCTTCTTTAGTATCAATTTTGATATAATTAGGGAAAATTTTGATATATTTTTTATTTATTTTATTTTTGGAAGAATTTTGATCTTCACAAGTTCCGCACTTAAAATTATGACACTTTGTCTGATTTCAACTATTCCCTGATTACTGATTTCATGTATATGTACGACGATACGAACTGAGAGTATACATTACATATATCAAATAGATTCATCGTACTGAATTAATATTTCTATTAACCTCATTTCATCAAACACCACAAAATATTCAATTCGATGATATGCTGAAGAAACTGCAATAAAAAGACGATAGCTGAGAACGATAATATATTGAGAATAGAAATAAAGGCAGAAAACATCTTTGTATTTTTCGTTTCGAAAATTGATTTTCATACAATTTGACTATAAAATTGATCTCTATTTCGTGCTTTTTACGCTTCTAGATATAATTTTCACCGTTTAAGAAAATTGTGAAAATCAAATTTATAGAAGCACAAGAACCAAAGGAAGGCATCAATAAGACATATATTTGAATGATTTTGTTTGATATTGCCTCTATATTTATCTACATATATATTACATTACTATACAAATTGAATATTCCACATGGATACACAATTATCCTAATAAACGTATAAAATTTCCTTAGGTTAAAAGTAAAATTGAACTAAATATCAAATTCAAGCTTAACAGGAATTTAATATTTAGTTCAATTTTACTTTTAACCTAGGGAAATTTCATACGTCTATTAGGAGCTTGGTAATTATTTCTGATATAGCATCTCTGTGTTGTTCAATTTTATCTGATTATATTACGTATTGAACAACATTTATGTTAAAATCAGAATCACTACATGGTGAGTTTATTATTATTATTTATTAACGAATGAAGGATAATTATTTCAGATAATGCAAAAATCCTTCCGCTATCTAATATTATCAAAATTTTTCAATAGCAAAATACATCAAAAATAAAGGATTTATTCATATTAAAAAAATCGATTTTGTTAGTTGTTGGTTTTTGTTCTATTGATAGAATTTTATCGATTTTGTTATGTTTTCATTTTAGTTTAACAAAATGTTGTCCCTATGAATAAATTGTATTGATGATGACTGCTTTGTAGATTTTTTTTCTTTACAATATGATAAAATTCTACGAATAAGACAAAAAAAGACACGCTGACACTAACAAATGTAAAAATGGAATAAAAATATTTGTTAGCCGAATATTTTCATTTCTAATCAACTTTATCAACATTATCATAATTTCTTGGTGCTATTAATTGAAAGTCTACACTTAACATTAATTAATAACAGAACTCAATAATAAACTATTAATAAAAAACTCTTTAGTATACATACTAATAAGTACTACTATACTAATTAATAGGAAATTCATTTACCTTTCTACGGTAAAGGCCGTTATTGTAAGCACTGTAGCGTTTGCTGATGTTTCAGCAGCAAAACCTTGTAGCACACAAATAGCTTCATTGAACGGATAAGGATATCTGTACCACATATTATAGATCTCCTGTGGCAACCCTAAAATAACATAAAACTTTTATTAAATTACATTTTGGTTTTGTTGATTTTATATATGTATGTATGTACACTTGTACAGTACATGTACAACACATACATGCATAGATGTTCTCAATCAGAATATTCTATTTATATGGATGATTAAATATTTATTTTAACAAGGGAGATGTGAATTGAATATGAGAACATCAACATAATAATCTCGAAATATTGAATACAATCGATAGAAGTCAAAATATAGTAAAATATGTTACCATTTTATTGGTATTATTCAATATAAATAAAAAAATAATTCCACTGACCAAAGCTTTTAATATATACAAAGGAAAAGGTGATAATTAAGTATAAGAAGTTATGTATTCATTGTAGTTACAATAAAAACAAAGAAAGAAAATGTTTTACCAATTGTGGTCATGTGACGGTTTTTACACATAAATCATAATTATTGACTTGCAGAAGTTGTTTATAACAAAAATATTTTGAAATTATAATTCTAAAATTAAATTTCGACTTAAAATTTAATGAAAATAAATTCTACGGTAAATATTAAGGAGGATTACACATTTATACCATGTAATACGCTCATATGGGTATAAAAATTCTTCAATAATTTGTAAGAAAAACATGAGTGCACTAAAAATAACTTCAAATTGTAGCTTTTAAATTAAAAAAAAATAATAAAACATAAAATTGTTTCGGAAAAACCTATTAAATTAAGAAAAAACATGTGTGAGTTTCATAACTTCTAAACTAAGTAATTAAGGTTGAGACCAAATTGTAGGTAAATAATAGACCTTCACAACTATAACAAACAATTTTTATTTAAAATGTCTTTTTAGGAGATAAAATAAAATAAGACTTTTTTTAAATTCTATTTTGTAAATTTTTTTTTATTAATATTGATTAAATTATAGATAAAAACAAAATTGCTTAAGGCGTATTTATTACACTAAAATTTGCTTAAACATTAGACCTTTTAACTAAAAAAAATAAAATACTCGAAAGAAAAATATCTCACTCAGCCTAAAGAAAAAAACGAATCTATAGGTAATATTCTTCAATTCTTGTGATGTTTGATTTGTTTTATCATTTATCTCTAATTTTTTATTGTTAAAACGTACGAATTGTTTATACAAAACTAATATTCTATAAAGAAAGTTGATGGTAAATAGAACACAAACAGACGTGAGCATTTGAGCAAATGTTTATTAGTAAGAAGAAACCTCTTATCATTTGATTTTCTTGGAAAATAAGCTATTTGCTTTTAATATAGGTGTGTGTATTTGTTATATAAATTGAGGTCCTTATTCACTGAGCTTTAACCATATTCCATATTCATTCAAACAAATATTCACTCTGGTATCGATTTTTACTTCCTTGTAGTATGATCCATATACTAAATATCTAGTATGGTTAAATCTAATTGGTCGGTCTTTACATACAAATATGATATGACAATTTGAACAAATCTAACATATTTTGTTCTTGACCATCTGAAGCAATTTAATTATTATTGCTTGAGAAATAGTAGGAATTAATGCTAAATGAAATAAAGACCATCAAAATAGTAGCACTACACTAAAAGAGAACATTTTACGTTTAATTAATACGAGTATTAAAACGTAATAAATTCTCCGTTTGTGTCTGCCTCTGTTTGACCGTTCAAAGCTTATTAAATTTGGTTGTATATATTTGATTGCTTTATAAATAATTTTTCAATTGGCAATCGCAGAATTTTTATTGACTTTATATGTAAAGTAAAGGAAACTAAGTATGTAATTGTGAAATCCAATAAAAAAGTTTTGAATATAGGACTCCGAATAGTCGACAAACACTCTGGTAACGCGAATAATGTGCTGGAAGGTCAAAACAAATCGCCGCTGCAGAATTATAAAATATTCACTGACGTTGTTGATATCGATAGGCTGATTCCGGTTCGATGAGATAATTTTCTTACTATACATATATCAGAATATAACCAGAATTGGGGTACAGGGCATATGATATTACGTTTGAGTTAAAATATTTACTAATTTACGAAATTGTTTCTTTACTGTGGTAGTGAAACATAAATAATATGTGGGTGTAGTGGGTACATACAACAAAAATTAATATTTTCTATTAATTTAATGTATCCAAATCCCTCTCTATAAAAAATCAAAGCCTAAATACGTGCCCTATAGAATGATAAATATTTTTCATTTTAATAATCACACATTTCGTGACTTGTTAATTATTATTGGATATAAATTTGGTGTTGACAATGCTGTCATTATTATTATTATTGTATTAATGATATGATTTAGATTAAATAGATCCTATATACATATGATCATATACATATATTGTATAATAAACAAAAACCTAAATGATGATGTGATTTAAATTGAGCAATTTATTCATACGTCAGATATAAAGGCGGAACAAAAATCACCTATTTTATACAACAAAGTCGTAAAGAAAATTTGTTTCAGTATAAATTATTATAATGAATCATAATGGAAAATTTATTTTTCGAAGACCTCACTTGTTTTTTTTTTTTTTAATCTAACGATGCGAATATAGCAAAAAACTTTTCATTTCAAAGTATAGAATTTTAAAAGGAAGATGAATAAATTACCTCAAGGTAAAAATATACATATATATTCTTGTTGACAAAATTCTTACCAACAATAGATTTCTGCAATTTTTCATCGTAGCTTCGAGCATTGGAATGATGGCGATATTATTATTATTAATTTATTAAGTCCCTTTAGCTGTGTATTTGAGCTTAGAGCCAATGTGGTCATTCACTTTTAACTTCAAAATGTCGTAATTCAAGTTCTATTCATGGTTTGGGGTTTCATAAAAAAAAACGCTCCACCCTAGCTGATATTATTAATAATTGATGATTTTATGTTGACAGAATAAAACGAGTAGGATAATATATAAATATCTATAGCCACAATAATACCTAATAATTACTATTTGTATTTAGTCACATACTACCCCATTAATTGTGTCAGAAAGTAGATTAATTGTAGTTACCTTACTCCATTACAACATTTGTATATGTAAACTTAACTGTACTTGACTAGCTACATAACTACATACAAGTAATTTATTATAATTGTAATTTCTTACCTGATATTAATAGCAGCAAATCCGATATGGCTAAACTAAATAAGTAATAATTCGTTGCAGTATGCATTGATTTATTTCTCGATATCACAACACATGTAATCACATTACCAAGCATGCCAGTTAAAAATATCACCGAATATATCACTGTCAATGGTATCACAATATATAATGAATCTCTTACAGGATGCTCATAATAGCTCGATTTGAATATGTTTAATGGAGTTTCATTGAATTTACTACTGCTACCACTATTCATTATTGTGATATTCACAGTTTTAAACAACATTTTTTAATTTTCATTTTATCACTTCAAAACACAAGGGATGCCATATACAATATATTAGCAAATTTTTTGTTAGCATTTTTAATTGTTAATTATTTAGTTTCACAACAAATTATTTTTGTAAATTTTTATAAATAGAATGTGATAACCAACCAAGTCTAATCTCAATTGATGCCATTTTAGTGACTTTTTAATTAACTTTTTTTTCAATACCTACTTACATAGTAACGAAATTAAAATTATTTAATTAAGGCAACGACTACACGTCGGTATCATATTAAAACCATAAATACATACCTACCATACTGATTATTCAAGATTCAAAATTCAATTTTTTTGAAAATAATAGTTAAATAAAAATTAATAATAAATAAAAACAGTAAGTAAATAATATTTAGAAATATTGGCCGTGCGAATCACGTTAACTGTGCAAGGAAAAGAGGATTGTAAAAAAAAATTAATTACATGTACCTACATATTAAAAAAATGCATGAAAATAATTGGTTTTTACGTGATACCAAATACGTTGCAGTCGAGAAGAGCCATAAATGTCCATATATTTTGTTGTTGTTTTTATTGTTGTTGTTATATAACGATACTTATTTATTATTTATTTATAAAAATAAATCTGCTACTATAACAATATGATATTTCTATTAATAAAGCATAATGGTAAATCGATTGTAGTGCTTAAAAGGTTATTAAAAAAATATTAATTTTTTTTATTATCAACGATTTTTTGATAATGATTTTTTAAATTATTTAAATTTAGTCACTAGACTAGATATTTAGACACCTATACCCACACACATATATTTTCTAAACATCCACTAGACTTGCACAGTCGCGCCAAATGTCCAACACAATAAAAATTATTTTATATGATTTATGGAAGCACACATTCCAATTGATTTTAGGAGAATTCGTATCTGGTATATAAGTAGATAGACAAGCATTTGTTTAATTTTCTCTTTGAGAAAATAGAGCCGACGTCTATGACAATTTTTTAAATATTTAAACAAGTGCTAATATAAGAAAAGAATAGGCCCTAAAATCAATTTATTCAAAAATGGGTTTTTAATGAAATTTGGTAATTTGGAATAATAAAAAGAATTTGGCAACAATATTTTACTAAATTTCACGAAAAACTATGATTTTTCCCCGTCTCTATCTCTTCATTGAAATGGTGTATAGTTTTTGCTCTCCTGAAAAATGAGGGTTAGAGCCAATTGTCAAATACCATCGATATGTAGGAACATGTATTGTTAAAGAAAAGAAAAACTGCCACCACAAAAGCCTTCAAATATTTTTTATCTTGGATTTTACAATACCAAATAGATTTAATATGTAGGTACAATTCTTCATATTTATATTAGTATCGCTATTATGAATGGTCTGTAAAATAAATTATCCAATAATATGGTTCGATAAATACACACCTACATTCGGGTAGTTTATTTTTGTATGTACAAATTCAGAATACATTTTTTTTGGTGTGCTTCATTGAAAAACTAAATTATCTTGTGTCTGTAATATTAAAGATTTTTAAAAAATGTTCTACTTTATACAGAACAAATTAAAAACAAACGAACCAACATTATCTTGGCTGGCTTCTAGGCTGTTAACAATGTAAAACCTTTAGGCCTATATGCCTCAATTACATATTCAAGATTTTTTGTTAACTGTGCAGTGACTACAAAATACGATTTTCTTGCTACATCAACAGAACTTATGTTTGTTTAGTGCTATGTATTATGTATTATAATATTCGATACAAATATATCGATGGCTTATATACAATACTCGCTAACTTATTTTTACCAATTTTTTTTTATTGCATAAAATTGATGTTTATACAACCCTGCACCTATGGTAAAATTATCAGAAAAAGTTTGTTTTAAAAATTTTAACCATCCTCTAACACAATATACTATACGAAATAACTTTATTTTTACTGTCTCCTGAAAAGTACATAAAAATAAGTTAGCGGGTATTGCATATAAGGCATCGATATTATAGAAACTGTAATAAAGCATACAATTTATTTTACGCAGATGAATTTAATATGAATACAAAATTTTGTTTGGACGCTTTTTCATTTTATAGAGAATTTCCATCACTCTATTGAGGGTAAAAATAGTAAATTTGGCCTATTTTTGGCATCTTAAAGAAATATTCGTATTTCGAAATAATTTATTTCATAAAATAGCAATAAATATGTAGTTTGGTTT
>JANSTT010020091.1:0-10181 GCA_026745375.1 Platyura marginata | reverse complement strand
TTTTCCAAAATCGGCTGAAAAATGGCGGAGTTATTCAACATTTCAATAGGCCCTGTCTAGATGGCGCACCCTGTATACTGTCGAAAAGTCGAACAGTGGTGGAATTACTCTGTTCGAGTTTGCGAGATTCTACTGTATTTTCATTTAACATTTTTTTTATACTTATAAGAGTTCATTAGCGTTCATTAAATTTAATTTTTTAAAAGATTTTTTCGTTTGAAATTGTCAATTCAAGAGACGGAAAAATATGTTTAAGTTTGTTCGCAAACGTCCCCAACGAGGCGTCCATTATAGTGAGAGCAGATAATTCCGTCGCGCTTTTATTGTCCGCTATAGAGGGTTGTCTGTTAAGGGAAGTACACTGTACCTTATAGTTACAGTGCTTTGAGAAAACATTCACACATATAATTTATGAATATAGGAGGTTAGAGGATGGTGGTGAATATAGGAGAATAACAGAGAAATAATTGACACGTTTGCTTACTATTTTCGTGGTTTTTAGCTCCACTGTTCAATAGTATTAGTTGACTATGTTTATTTAATGAATTTTCATCTATCTCTACACAATATAATTAAAATATGTATAATAAAGAAATTCACCTTAAGTAGTGATGTCATGTCAAAAGCATCAACACACCATTAAACTAAATTACTCTTTTCCGTTAGCTAAAAATTATTATAATTTTTTTTTTGTTTTATTCTTTGTTTACATATTTAATTACAATTTTAAAGCTGTAAATTACATAAAATGAGTGGATAAATTTACTAAAAGAAATAATACATAATTGGTATATTCTTGAGGCATATACTTGTTTCGATTGGACCTTTTTTTTTAATATTTTGGACGTGTATACAAAAGTCAAAAGACCTTAACCGGAAATTACAAGCGACGAACCTAAATTTTATAATTAATGATTTGTGTATGTTTGTCCTTTCCAACCGATAAAAGTAATAATTATCATATAAAATCTCTTTCATAATCTGACATGCAACATTGAAATGTATGCAGCACGTATCGTATAGTCCTCAAGAGATGTACACGTATAAATGTTTTGTAATTAAAAAATTTATATTTTTGAAGACTTCTTCAAGTATAGTAATATCGAAGATGCTTGAAATGTTAAATAAACACAATATATTAAAATATACATATATCTATATAGATTTTTTTTTTAAATTTATGTGTTAAAAATGAAATAAATGAAAAAAAAAGTTAAATTTTGTACGTGATGATATTTTTAATTTATACAAAAATTCAAAAGTAGCTATTTATACCCGAAGGTGAATTTTAAGTTATTTTTTTCATAAACCTACCTTTAGATAACTTTCTCATTTTCTCAATATTTATTTATTTTTTATTTTTACTTTCGGGAATACATATTTTAAGAGAATTCGTGACTTATAACTTTTTTTTTTACCATTTATGTGAATTTTCAAAGAAATACTTTATTGGAGACTGCAGCACACAATTGCATCATATATTTAACTTTAGTTTTAGCTATTGGATGTCCAGTTTAGGACGGTAATGGTGACCACCTATCCTCGAGCAAATTTCGGTACACAAGAATAAAATTTCACAACTATGTAATATATGCCCAACGTGGCCCAATACAGACAGTTTTATTCAGCGAAAATCATAATTTTATATGCATTTATTAATTAATATATTATTTAAATATGTATCAATCGGCATTTTTTTAAATTTTATGTAAATATTACGTATTTGAATTGTTATTGTTGTGATTTGTGATGAAATAAGTACTTTCTATCAGACCCGATTTTTTCTAGCATTTTTGGCTGGCCTTTTAAGAATTC
The DNA here is from genome assembly GCA_026745375.1 of Platyura marginata. Classification (NCBI taxonomy): domain Eukaryota; kingdom Metazoa; phylum Arthropoda; class Insecta; order Diptera; family Keroplatidae; genus Platyura; species Platyura marginata. The sequence goes on along the minus strand of JANSTT010020091.1, from coordinate 8,366 downwards.
GAAAAACTCGAGGCATGACATTTTCATATTGTACCAGATGTACAGATGGTCTCTCAACGTTCTAATGCTCAACCGGGTTTTATTGCTGGACCATATTTCGTTAATTTAAGAGAACACTTTCTCAACGTTAGCCGAAGTGTCCGGTAAACAGAAAATGTATGTAGATGATTGAAAGGAATGTTCTTTTATGCAAAGTGTTAAAAACATTTTACCTTATTGATCGGTAGCAACGCTATTTTCTTCCCATGATTGAATCTTTTCACGTCGAGTAATTCAGTATCGCACGATCCGATGTCAAAACGATTTCTCGATGCAATGAATTTCGTAAAGGCTTCAACATATTCACATTCTGGCGGTTGGTCGAGTGCGGACCAAACAAAGATTTTGAGGTGATCAAAATTGAGCAATCCACTTCTGGATCAATTCTCTCTTTCTTTTTCTTTTATTCTACTTCTCTAATCGTTTGCAAAAAAAATTGATATGCGATATGCGTTTTGTTCCACCACCGCCACTACTTTCAGTGTGTGTATGTTACCGCCACCGCTATACCGTCACCGCTACTGCGACCGCGTCCACCACCGCCTTAGTGTGCGTCGGCCTTAAATGTATCATTTATGTACGTTGTTTATTGTTCAAATTTCGCTGGTCCCCAATGCATGGTTTGTTGATTTCCAATGACAGGGTTTTATAATTTTTTTTTAGTTCACAGTTGGGACAGCAATTTTCATATTTATAATTGTTATAAGTTTACGTTCCCATACATACGTTTTTATAAATAATTTACCATACGTCAAGAGTAATAATCAAGATAATCGAAATGCCCTTAATTCCTACCACAGTGCAAGTTACTTTCATATCATAACCAGCGACCAGTAATAGGCATATTACTACGTTGTGTATATAAGTAAAATTATACTCATATATCAAGAGATTAATTTGTAATTATCTTATCTTTTTTTTTCACTCTTTACCAATGATCAAGACGAAAAAAAAACTTATATTGTGGCATTGATGCAATTATTTACCTAATTAAAGGTTCAAAGATGACCGAAACAGGCAATTCTTGAAAATCTGTTGGATTTTAAAAAGCAATCACAATACACAGAAGCATTCCCGCATTTATTTCGATGTTAATTTGAATATTTTCCATTTACCTATAAGGTATAATACATTAAATGTGTACATAAAGAATTATCGTTTGGTTGGTAGAAACAATTTTCAAAAAAATAATTTGGGTTGTAGAGGAATACAAAAAAAAAAAAAAACCGGAGAAGAAGTAGAAACAAACCAAAAGACCGCCATAAATAAAATTACAAAGGAAATACTAAAAGAAATGCCGACATTAGGCGTATTTGTTCGTTGCATTTATGAAATTATAAATAAAATCGGAACAGATGTAGACTTGAGGATAGTCTTTGAATATTATAAAAGAAAGAACAACAACACAGAAGAAGAAAATTGCTTTGGCTAGAGAGACGTGGTGTACCTTATCTGATGAGACAGTAGTAAATTAAATGCACTCTTCTTATTGTATACAGTGAATTGTGTTTTTAAATTGGGTAGGATACTCATAAAATTGGTGCGGCAAATTAGATAAATTATAATTAAACAAAATTAGTTATTGTTTTTTAAAAAAAACCAATCTTCAACTAATATGTAATTATGTGAGGTACCTACATACGAAAATATATCTATCTCACCATATAATAAACGAGTTTCGGTTGGGCTTTACTGATTTCATCAAAGTAATAAAATTTATCTCTAATGGAAATTTAGTTAAAATTTGAATTCAAATGTTTAATCTTTAATGTCTTTTCATAAATTTATTTCTTTTAAACAGGTAGAAAGTAACGACATTAAACATTAAAGATAAACTAAACCGTTTCTTCTAATGACTACTTCTCAATTTATTAGATGTTTTCGTCAATATTTTAGTTTTTTTTTTCTTAAATTTTTTATACATACTAAATATAGCCGAGAATGTGAAGAATTTAACTTTTTTTGTTGTTGAAAAAATTAAAAATTTCTGAAAATTAATATTAAAATATTGACGAAAAGTTATTGTATCACTGAACCTTTAAGCCTGTAACCTAATCAGCATCGGATTTATGAAATCTTATCATGGTACTGGAGAAATAATTTCTATATTTTATTAGTGAATTTAAATTTTCTGAATTAAATTCTTTAAATGTACAAAATAAATACACGATGATGTTATAGCCTAATCTTTTATCAATCCCATAGCGATTACAATTTCGATTTTATGCATAAAATGCTATTTCTTTCTAATCCTAAGTATAAGATGTTACTTGCAACAGAATGCACCGACATCGCAGTTCTTAAAATGTTGTCCGTAAATCTGTATACATTATGGAGGTACAGGTAGGTATACTATTCACATATACATACATACATATATAAATACTATAGGTACTATTTAAGAAAATTAATCATGAAGTTTAATTAATTTTTAAAAAGAAATTTCCAATGTGTGTGGTTCATAATATTTTTTTGGCTTGGCCATTTTTTTCTCATCTATAACATAAACACATAAATGCTATAAGATAAAAATAAAAATTATTGCAATTATAATATTTATGTCATTACAGATCGAGTTTTTTGGTATCTTCACGATTTTGTTTTGCATATCGGGTCGAGGATCGCATTTTTTCTGATCGAAAATTTAATTAATTTTGTGTGGTCCGACTATTCAGAATTTCGCTTTATTCCTAATCTGTATTAATCACAAAATAAAATTGTTTGTTTCGTTGTTTTTGTTTATTTTTATTTTTTTCTTCTCTTATTTAATTATTGTATTATCAATGATATTTACATTAATTGATAGTTAAATCGGTGAGTAGGTATGGAACACACACACTAATTGATTAGTTGTTATAAGCATACAAAATTTTTAATTATTATAAAGATTTTAATTAAGATGAACATTTTTTTCTTATTAGATTTTTTAATCCATTCCTTCGTAATTACAAAAAGAAACAAAACAATTTCTTTTAAGAATGCAACAGGCAATACATTTTTTTTAGTATCTTGAAAGTGCAGGGCAGGGCAACCAGAGTGGAAAAACCAGAATCTGATATGATCAGTTAATTTAGAAACACAGAAACGCATTTGAAATATTTAGAAATGTCTGGAATGCTTCAGAAACCTAAAATTGAGAATTTTTTGAACTGCTTGTTGATCCAATATACTATTACGAGTACGAGGCTTAATAAGTATATCAAGAACGAAACTGATATAATTTGTATATGTATGTGTGTGTTAGCAAACTCAGAGAAGATTAAATCTCAGATCTGGAAATTGAAATGAAAAGGTCAACCTCACATGTGGGGTGTATGCAGTTGGCTGGAATCTACTATTATTGATTAAAGACAATTTTTGAAAAAAAACTACTTCGATCTTGATCAACTACTGATAAGATTCTATATTGGTCGATGACTAGAAATTTTGATAAATTCATTTTAGTATAAACTACAAATAAGAATCCTTTGTTTGGACGGGATTATCTAAATGAATTATTAGAATTAAATCATTAGACTTTGTTTTTATTCACATTAAACATGACCAAAAAACATCCATACAAGTATAATGTATACATTGCTGTGCATCATGTACCTATGTATATAATTATTTACCTTCAGAACCATTTACACATACATATTTCATTCGCACAATCAAAATAATTTAAATTATTGTTGGAAAAATTGAAGATATGCCCAATGCCTATTGTTGTTAAGACATTAATCGTCAAAAAAAGTGATAAAAAATAAATTGATGTAATAAGTGAAGTTATTCTTAACGCTTTTATAATTGTTCACATCGTCGTTCATAAAATGTCAAGATATGGGCAATTATCTTTAAAAAAAAACGTTAATATTTCCTTTCTCATATATAAATTTAAAAGTACATATTACATATACATTTGATGTCTATATTAAGGCTCATTCTGCAATATTCCATTTCAACAATCAAGCATGCAATTTATGTGGAAGATGGACATATAATAATCATAATGTTTAATAATCAAAACAATTTTGTCTAATGACCTCTCAACTATACATGCATATAGCGATGGTGAAAATAGTAATTAGTTATAGGTGAATAGTTGGAAGTGCTAATGTTAGTTTGAAAACTATCAATTAGAGATAGAAAAACTTTTTTTAATGAATAACTCCATATTTAATACATTAGCTACTGTCAGCTTTAAGCTATATAAAATCAACTTAGGAAAATGGAAATTTATTGAAAACTACTTCATAATACATAGATGAAAAATTGCCAAATATATTTATTTTAATACCAGTCTATTGGTACTTATAGGAGTTCTATTGATTGTTTCACGGTTCTCCACGTGAAACAGATTCTTTATGACTGTTGTTAAGCAATCTCTAAACTATGATACGAAAAGTTTCGAATCTTGGCGTAAATAAAATTTTCCGAAGAGGTTTTCTTTGAAATGAATTATTTAATTGAGTTATTTATCTGGTTTGTATTTGGCCTAGGAGTCTCTGGTTTGAATTCCATTTAACCAATGACTACTTAAACTACCGATTAACTAATGGTTCCTCAAACATATAATTTTATTATCTAAGAAACCTCTTTTATAACTACAAAGCTATTTGAAAGATCAAATCCTATCCTTGATCCTTTCATAAAAACCTTGTTTTTACAAACAGCATTTCCCTCCTTTTTTGAGTCTTCCTGTTTGATTTGATTTTCATTCTAAATTAGGGATAGAGGTTTGTCTATCTCACATGTTTTGCTAAAGTGTTCATAAAGGATCAGCAACGTTTCAATCGATGATTACAAACCAATTAGTCTTCTTTCTGTGTCCTCTAGGCTTTCGAGAAAATTTTTGAATGTAAAAATTCGTAAATTTGTCTTTGTTAATAATCTTTTATGCGAGCTTCAGTCGTGGTTTTGACATTCTCATTGTACTGCTACTGCTACTGCTCTTTTGATGATATCCGTTTTAATATCGACCGGCATTTGTTAATCGTATGTTTGTTTTATTAGATTTCACAAAAGCTTTTGACAAATTTGATGATGGTTTCTTATGTTTTAAACTTAAGTTTACCGATCTATCTATTGATTTAATTGTATCTTATTTAATATTTATCTTTACAAATAACTCTTACTCTTCTGTGTTATCAGTTCGTTCTGGTGTACCACAAGGCTCTATATTGGGCCTGTTATTTTTCTTTATGTACCTACCTCAATGATATTTATCGTAAGTTATTATGTGCAAATTTATGTGTCGAATATAGTCAGCAACTTCAAGCATTGTATTGACAATATTAATATTGATATTAAATTAATTAGTTATAGTCGTAGGCTTTGGCAATTTAACTCTATCAACAATTTCAACGTAGGTTATATAATCTTGTGTAGTGGGGCATCAATGCGCAAGCTTTGGCTTCTTTTCAAAATTCAATTCTGGACTGCGATTAGTGAACCTATTTTAATTTACGTGCACTCACATTTTTGTTTAAATTATTAAAATCTAAAATGCCGCCTCAAAAGGATATTAATATTTTTGCTTTTATCAGAAACACTTTTCATCAAATTGACTCAAAAACCGTCATAAATTTCCCGACTATAAATTATATTATTCTAGACAAATATTTTTAGGTATAAATGATACTGACTGATACAAACATACATACACCAACAAGTTTATAACAATCTATAACTGGATTCCAACAATGTTAACCTTGCCACATACAATAAAATATTTGGGAAAAAAGGGGTTTCAAATTAACAGCTTAAACTATTCGAGGTTGAATTTATTTTTGTTTATTATAGAGTATAACGTATAATTTTTTATTCAAATTACAACCTAAGGCGAATTTTTGGTTATATAAGAATGATGCCATCTTCAACATATGTTCGTGATGAAATTGGTACAGGAACGTTTTTTTTAATATATGTACATATATATTTTTATATAGCTGAAGATAAATGAACCACATTTTATATAGGATTGAAAAAATTTAAAATTTGAAAGTATTTTTGTAAAAGTTTTTAACTAGAGGTTGGTATTAGGTATTAGGTATGAAACAAATTATCTATTATTAAAACGAAAGAAAATAACAGAGTCCATGGAAAAGTAATCATCATCACAATTTTTTACATTAAATATATCTGCATGATACCAGCGTATAAAGTAGTTTACAATGAATGCCCAATGTAGGTACCAGAGGTCAATACCTAGGGTTTACAAGAAATTAAAAAAATTCCGTTACGAAAGTTAGCCACTAAAATAGTGAAAGTTACAAACAAATATGAGCTAGCTCAAGAAGCTGTCAATAGAGGTAATACAATAGATTAATAGACGTCCAAAGTTTTCATAAACTGGTAACTTCTTGATTACGTGGTTGAGCCCATTGCGTGGTCTATGAACTGTATGTATGGATTAAACTTTAAACCTATGGTTACCATTACCATATATCTTTTTGAGCAAAAGTTTTTTTTTTTTTTAAATATGCAGCAGAAAATGAGTACAAAATAAAAACCTTTCAAAACAACAAAAATTTTATTAACAATAGTAGCCTTATTTCCGTTCATTTATTCATTTCACGCCACCCATTTATTCTAGCTTTGATTGTTTGGTGGTTGTTTCGGAGAAATAGTGTATAGTAATTTTTATATTCGTATGATGTTATTCAAAGGGTATTATAACTTTGGTACGGAGATAGTAACGCCCCTTAATACTCATCCTAGAAAACCAATTTTAACACTATTATCTTTCTCGTAAAATTTTAAGCCAAAATATCCATGCCCGCCCGTCTGTCCGTTCGTCTGTCGGTCCGTGATCAAGCTTCCGGCTTAACGGCTGAAGCTAGAAAGCAGAAATGTTGTTTTTGAAGCAAATCGGACAAAATATAGGGGAGACTGTGGTACAGTGTGCACCTAATTTTGGTATAAATCATTCATTTACTCGAAAGGTAGTCGGAATGTCGAAAAAATGAATATGACAATAATTATAGAGAATATAAATAGACCAAAAAGTTCCACGGTATATTGTTATGGCGCTGCAATCAATTTTATATAATTTCTGGGACTTTGAATCATTTGCATTTAATTTACTCAATATATAGTATATTTGTTGTACAGACAAAATAGACAAGGACATAAACCTAAGATAATAAAAAAGTACTCATACGGGTATATTATAATCGACGTAGCCAGTATCATAGATCAAAAAGAGTACCTGTACTCTTAAAAGGGTACGGTTGGTAATCTTAATAAAACCCTTCCCCATATATACAAATATTATTTTAATTGATATTCTAAATATTATTCCTTTGTTAGTTTATTTTTTTGCAATCCAGAACATCCTGACAAGATTATGATGTCCTGATGTCCAGCAGGCTGTCGGGAATTCTCTGTATTCGCGTATGTGAAAAAAATTATAAAAACAATAAAAAACATTAAAATAAAATTGTATGTAAAACCAAGAAAAATAATTAAAAGGAGATTGATTGCTTTGTAAAGCAAAAACCAGCAACTTTAAATGAAGAATGGAAGTCTATTATATAAAATGATACCATTAACAAAACAGGAAAAGCCTTTTGGTTGTATTTCCATTGCAGATAGATATTCAGTAGCTCGATCATTTAGTAATTTATAGTTAAAATAAGCAGCGAACATTAAGATATATTAGAAAGCCATAGAAAAAGGAGAATATTATAATTTATGATTTTTTTACGATACAATAATTAAATTGTAGTAAGTACCTACATACTTACATATTTCAAGAAACAATTTGCTGTTTCATATTTTACGCATACAATAAACATTGGAAAAAGAAAAATACAGACATAACATCTTCCGAAATGAATTCCTACTAAAAAAAACTTGAAATTAAAAGAGCGAACGCTAAACAGATATTTGCCACATTTGAGAGTTTTACATAATCGTGAGTACATTTACAAAAAGAAAAAAAAAATTAAATTATAAATTAACTATAAAAAGATAAAATTATCATGCTCTACCTACTTTAATCACTGTAACTTTATATTAGATGCTTCAAACTAATTCTTCTGCCACAATACAAAAGACTGAAACAGGAACGGAACCTCTTTTCTTAAGCACATAAGCACATAACACCCACGGTATGTCAAAAGAATTTCATTTTCTACACGTTGCATACCAAAATTATTATAACCACAGCCAGCAAATTGTTTGGTGGAATAATGGAAAAAACATAATTTTTATTTGCACTGAAGAACAATGGTCACAAAAGGCATTTTGCGTATATAAATACTAAACTTGATGTCAAGTATTTTTTTTGCAAAAAATTACTTGAGCCAAAATAAAAATATCATTCGAATTGAACATATTAT
>JANSTT010020090.1:0-10181 GCA_026745375.1 Platyura marginata | reverse complement strand
TTTTCATTTATTATAAATAACTTTTGGTATGATTTATAGGGCGCAATTTTCAAAAACCGCCCAGGGCGCAAAGTTATATATATCCGGGCCTGACCTACAGGGTTGCTAAATTAACAAATGATCGATAAAGTACTGGTAACAAATGTAAATGTTACACGACTAAAATCAACGCAATGGTTGTCCCCAATTCGCCATTCTGAAATAATTTCGGAACAATTCTGAATGTCTTGTGATGGAGTTATTTCATGTATCTGTCAAACTGAATTGGACGAAATCGTATTAGTTTGCTACATTTGGTACATTTGTTTCATTTATCACCAGTGTGTTACCAGTTTTATAACAAATGTAACAAATTCGAAAAAAGTGTTACTTTAACAACCCTTTTTACCTAACCTACTCTGAGATTAGAGCAAATGTAGAGTCAAATAAAAAAGCGCGAAAGAATACACATACATATGTACATAAAAATTTAGTAAACAATAACTCATTTTGTGAGGTTACATAGAACAAATTGCCACCAAAATCTCGATTCCGTAAGTTTTGAGATACGTTCGATACAAAATTAGAGAGAGAAGGCCAAACTAGTTAAGTCAAAGCGAGTTAGGCTAAACTAGTTTCAAATAATAATAGGAACATAATTTAGTCATTTAAAAGAAATAACAAAAAAATAATATTTATTTGAAATCTACGGCTACGCAAGAAACCTACGCTTTGTAGTCTTTGCGGGGCTCCCCGTTTTTAATTTAGCCTAAATTGCTCTGGCTTACATTGTACAAGTGCATACAACATACAACAGACAAAGACAACTGAATATTTTGATGACTTTTTTTATCATGGGCATGGCTAGAACATAATGTTGGCTTTCGTCAGAGATACATAAAATAACAATTTTGGTGATTCCTACTTAAAGCTAAAATTTCACTAGAAGCGAAGCACGGCGTTTTTTTGTTGTACCCATTAAAGGGAAAAAACCCATTACGATTAGGATTGTAAAATTACAACCTTTCACACCTGCTAAACCGTAATGTATGAAACTTGATATGTATAGTATTATTGAGTCGATGGAAAAAGTGTTGACTAAATACTGGCACCAACGGAAAGCCGAATTTAATACTATAAGATCCGTCCCCCATGAAAGCACGAGAAGCTACATATGTTGTGTAATTAATAGCCGATTACATAACATAGCTTCTCGTGAAATCTATCAAAACATTTTATTACAAAAACGACAGCTCGAAACAACGTCGCGCCTTTCATTAAATTATTACGAAGTAGGTTATGTATAGTCAAAACGATATGCAAAAAGAAGATCAAGATCGAGTAAATTATTAAAAACACTAGAGATTACATAACATTAATCGCCATAACGGTAGATCGTAGAACTTTTTGGTCTATGAATGAAATCTTTATTTTTGTATTCTCTATAATGGTTGTTATATTCATATTTTCTACATTCAGACTATCTTTCGAGTAAATGATATTCCTAAACGATGGAAATCTTACTCTAGGACTCGGACTAAAAGATAAACTGTCAAAATTTCAGCTTTCTGGCTTCAATCGTTTATCCGAAATCTTGAACATAGACGGACGGACGGACATGCATATTTCGACTTAGAATTTCACGAGAAAGACAATGGTGTTAAAAAAAAAATTCTATAAATATTAAGGGCGTTACAAACTCCGTATCAAAGTTATTGTACCCTTATGTTTATTTCCTGATACGACTGGGCAGACACAGAGTAAATACAAAGTCACATTAAGAATTAGGTTTTTTAACAAAACTGTAAATATCATAACTTTTACTTTTACTTTAAATTCTGGGTCAAATATTTTTCGAGATTTAATTTACCATGTATTTCACTATCAGAATAATTTATTAAAAAATATAGACACAAATTTGCGAAGAAATCAAATATTTTATTATAATCTATTTTAAATGAAAGAATGCCGTTTTGCATTTATAAACAGGATACTTTCACAGTTTTGCCAAGACATTGAATGCTGCGCCAAGAATATTGTTTTTTTTTATTTGTGGCCAATAGGAATATTGAAATTTACAAATGTGGCCACAATAAAAATCATATCAGACACCTTCTAAATAATCTAGAAGAGAAACCATCTAAAATACATAGTCAATATTATTTAAAAGCATCTAGAATTCTTAATTTACTATTGGGCACTATTTTGTTTGTTTAAACGGGACGCTAACATTGACTATGACTACGGGTTTGATTCTTCATTCCGCCATTTTTAAATTTTCTTAAATTTTGTTTTTTTGTTTCAAAAAATATACTATATTACTACAAAATAATAAATCTTCGAGTTTTCCTAATCTCTAAAAAATAAAATTAACTACCTAGCATTCACTTCTATTGTATTTATACTATACCTACATACAGCCAGGTAAAACATACATATTTCTACAACCACCTCCACTCCATCCAAGAAAGATAAAAAGTTTAGAACAATTGAAAAACTTAAAAAACTTTGAAACAAAACCTTAAACGATTTCTCCTCACGCGAAGAACTTAATTGTTTGCTCTAGTCCAAAATGGTTTTTATTGTTTAACAGAATAAAAGTACAATTTTGTGCAGCATGGCCTGGGTGTTATAATTTGTCTGTACATTATAAAGTTTTCATATTGTTAGTCAAATAAATGAAATACATTTATTTTGCCCAGGTATAGGTATAGCTGGTAGATTAAAAACTCCACAATCCACATACATTTATGTTGAAAATAACAGAAACGATTTTGAAAGCATAAACGAATATAGAATATGTACGTACAATGTACATTGTACATGTACGTACCATGGGCGTCATTGGGGGGGTCTAGGGGGTGACAATCGCCCCCCAACCATCTGAACAAATATAATTCTTCAAGCCTCCGACAAAAATATATCGAATAAAAAATATTTTCTTTTGCTCGTAGTATTTATTAAAATATGCTTTCAGGTTTAAATTTTGCTTACACTATTGGTATATGAAATATAAAGTGAAAACTTTGGTTTTTTGTAGAAATTTTCAAAATTTCTTTCGCGTTTTTAAGTATTTTTTTAACAAATTGAAAGTTTTTTTTATATGTATAGGGCAGCTAGTAATTGTCTCGATTGCCAGAGAAAAAACTAAATATTTGTGCACACCATTTCTTTGAAAAGAACATTTAAAAAGCGAAGAAAACCATTTTTTTTCGTGAAATTTAGTAAAATAATGATGCCAGATAGTGTAAAATATCCAAAATTACCAGATTTCATAAAAAAACCATTTTTGAAAAACTTGATGTTAGGGTCTTTTGTCTAATGAATATAAAGTTTTTTTGTGTACTGCAAACCGACCAAATGGCTCAGAACAATGAGTGATTCCCTTTGGATCAGAAGGTCGCGGGTGAAATTATCTCTAAAAATGGCAACGCTTAAAATTAACGTTGAAAAGAACACCTCAAGTGCCGCTTTCTTCTACAAAAAAGAGCTTGTCATATCAAATTGAGATAAATGTATAAAAAGGGATGTCTAATGGGCCCATCTATAGAAGCCTAAGGAATTTATGGCGCCCACCCTGTCTCACATTAACTAAACTTTTGTACTACATAATAGGGAATCATTGATAGCACCTTGGCGACCATATTTAGTCAAAATGGTCGCACATGATATGCGGTTTTTTTTTATGTCCCCTACTACTTTTGCTAATACGTCAGGGAGGTACTAGCCATAAAAGAAAAAAAAATGTTCCGATCAATTAAAAGGATTATCAATTAAACGGAAGAAATTTAAAAATAAAAGCTTTACTCTAAAGCGGTATCCAGAGATGCAAAAGATAGGTTTGACATTCCTCTTTACAAATATGTCATAGGTCATGTTTTTTATTACAACAATTAACTTTTTTTGCCTGTTCTCAGAAATGAATACAGTGAATATGAAAATTCCGTTATTTGCACTTTAATTGGCATAGTATCTTTGGACGAAAATTATTAAATAATTTTGGAAAATTTTTGGTCAAAATAGTTTTCCAAATTATCATTTTGTAGGGTAGTTCTCATACTAAAATACCATTTCTCATAAAAAATTGATATATTCAAGAGGTTTTGTGTTTTGAAAAATATTGCCCCCCCTAAGCTTTTCCTGAAATGACGCCCCTGGTACGTACATGTAGGTACGTACATGTAGGTACGTACATAGCTTTATGCACATAAAAGTGCATTTCGGGTATTCACTTCGTAATTAATTTTTTATGTTGTCCACATTTTTATAGCTCCATTAAAATTGTCAAAGGAAAATATGGAAAATACTTCAAAGCTTGAAGTTTCTTTTGATTGCGAAAATGAATTATTGGGAATGGCGTTATGCATGAAAAAAATATCTCGGAATAGTTAGAATAATAACAACAACGCCATTTTTATTTTTTTAGTTTAGAAAAATGTACACAGTTTTAGAAGTCAGCTACTTATATATTTTTTTTTACATTATGCAGTTAAATCTAGAGATAAATTTTTTTTTTATTTAATTTAAATATGAGTACATAGGTATACAATATAAACCTGTATCTTTCATCGAAGTACGAATTCTTTATTGTAATTTTTTTTTGTTTTTCTGCGCATTATGTATTCATTATCTTATATGTATGTATGTATATATAACTAAAAGCTTACAGATTAATTAGTATAGATTAAGAAAGATTAGTCTTACAACGAAAAATCTATCTTTTATGTGAGTATTCGTATACGTGAATTAAATCTTGGATTTTCTTTAATTACATTACACATATCAAATATTGCTAATTATTTTTAGATGTCAAGAATACATTAAGAATGATAGAGATAAATAAATAGATTAATAAATATATAACATTTATGCCTATGTACGAAAATTTAATCACCCCTTTCAGATCAGGTGGCGCTCAGAGAGTACGACTCAAGTTTGAGAACTTCGTGGATGGGTACACTGATGGATTCAACAACGGAAAGAGCAAAGTCTTCTCTGAGACACCAGACATCGAATTATCTGTCCCGATGGGATTGCATGCCACGATCTTCCAGGCGGAAGTTTTCCAGACGGAAGTCTTCGTTATCCTGGCGGCTACAACCAAACTGTTTGAACACAGGACCGAGAGCCAACATATTAGGTTCTTCTCTGACAGCCAAGCTGCGCTGAAAGCACTTGACTCCTTTAAACTCAGCTCGGGACTGGTATATTAATGCCATTAAGCTCTGGTGAGTTTGGCAGAGCGAAACATTGTTGAACTACTATGGGTGCGATTAGGTACATTCAGGTCTGAAGTAGAACGAAAAGGCTGACAAATTAGCGAAAAGGCACTAGCCTTTTATTATAGTCACCCGAAGCTTTCCTGGGCTTACCAGTTGAAGCTGGCAAATCTTGTATGTATTGTATATTTATCTTAAATTTTTTAAATCGACTGTTATATAAATACAAATATGTAAGTTACTTTATATATTATCTAAGGGTACGTCTACATTGAACGCCGATAGCGCTTGTGCGCTTATTGCTTATGCTTATTGCCGACAATCAGCAGCAGAAATATCATCATAAAATCTTATTGTGTCTCGCTTGTATTTGTTGCTGTTGCTGGTTGCCAGCGCCTACCAACTTATATGAATGTTTTTTATACTTCTGCTCGCTGATGTCGGCAACTTATTTTGACATTTGAAAATTGTTGATATAAAAATGAAACAAATAATTAAAACTACTTGATTTTTAAAAAAATTCTATAATTTACCAAAGGCCTACTACTATTACTTGTAGGCTGATATAAGCTTTTACTATGCGCACTCAAATGTTTCACCCAGCATAAGCATAAGCAATAAGCACAAGCGCTATGGAAGTATCCTTAGGCGATTTGACTGTCATAATTTGAAATAAAGAATTATTGGCAAATATTTATATAATACATACCTATATACATATATAGTGTAACGGTAGCAGTTCTAAACTGTTAAAGAAAATTTTCTATTTTACTGGCTCATATACCTAAATATAACTTTTTTACGTTCTGTTAATAATTTGTATACTATTATGTTACAAAATGTCTTAATTACTACTGGATCACTGCTACCCAACTTACCAAGTTCTGAGGGCTACTCCAACTGTAAATCACCCGGTTGTAATGGTAAAATTTTCAATCAGTAGGCTCGTAAGGAGAAAATAGACTTCTTATCAGCACCGTTTTTATATATTTTGATACTTTGAAACGCCCCTTCACTTTATAAAAAAAAATTTAACTACCATCTGTGATCGAAATTCCTGCTAAACGGCTAAAGCTAGAGAACTAGTTAACAGTGTTTAAGTGCCCAATTTCATATAATTTCTAAGGTTTTTAACCATTAACCATTTGTATTATTTATTTATTGTATAAAAAAATTAATAAAGTCAAAGTCGTTAACAAGAAATGTGACAAAAAAGCATTTTATAGTGTCGTATAAAAATTAATCACCATTTTTTAAATTTGTTTTCATTTTATACATTGAATGGAAGCTTATTTTCAAATTTCAAATCTCTAATTCAACACGTTTAATTCACTAGTTCACAATCAAGCGATCATGACCAAAAAATTTTTCTTTTTATTTTTTCACAAACGGTGAAAAAACACAAAATTTTCACTCTAGCTGGGAAAAAAAATGTTCCGAAATGTAAACTGGGAAACCTTAGTTTTCGTGTATAATTATATACTTATTTCATATGCATGTAGTTATTATAAGTGGAAGCAAAACTGTAATAATTATGTATACCTACTATAAATTTAAATTTAAAGCTTGGTGTCCACTATAGAGTGCTCAACTACTCAAAATGTCTCTATTGTAGAGCTAATAGAGCAGGTAGAGTGGTAGAGACGCGCCGTAGTGTACACACTAATGCTACGGGCACAATGTGCCGCACCGTTCCGTTCCACTCCGTTTTTAAATATTGAAAATGTCAACATGGCATGCAAATGCATAGGCTTTACGAAAGGTATGTCACAATGATCGGAACGGAACGGAACGTACGTCGAGAATTGGCAAAAATTAAAATTAAACGGAATGAAACGGAACACATAACCTCAATTTGGCTTCTACAACTGTGTAGTGAAAGTGATACGTTTTATTCGATTTGAGAAAATAATCAATGAAAATAAACCTTTTTAACCATTTACAATACGCTGTTTTTGTATTTTTTTGCTTTAAATATTTTGAAACTTGGTTTATTATTTTGATATTGTCGGAACGGAACGGTGTCATTGTGACTAGACGTTAAATTTGAGCGGAACGTAACGGGACGGTGCGGTGGATTGTACCTATAGGTTTAAGGTAGAGCCTCTACAATCTACGCTCTACACTCGACCGAAAAAACTTTATGGTGAACACAAAGCTTAAGGGTGGCTACACACTGAATAAAACAAAGCATGTTTTTTTATTTTAACATATGATTGACTATATCGAAAAGCAATTGAAAATGACATAATCGTGTGTAAAAACAAAAAAACATGCTTTGTTTTGTTCAGTGTGTAGCTAGCCTTCTAAATCTAAATGAAATACCCTTATGTACTGGTCAACCAATAACCTAGCAATGTGTTAATAATCTCATAGAAATATTGAAATTGATATTTAAACAAATTTGAAACTATTTTTTTTTTACTATCATATTAATTGTATGATAATTTTAATATTTTCCTCGGGTATTCTATGATAACCCAGATTAACAAAAGTCTACGTGACTACGTGACGGAGTAACCAATTATTTCTTCTATATTCATTTTTATTGAAATGTGTTTTTATTATTAAATATAGATGAAAACCTTAGCCATTCTGGTAATACTTTTAGTATTTGAATATTTGCCACTTAAACCTATAATAAACTAATACATAATAACTATTTATCTGTTAAAAGAGTTAAATGATAGTATTAATGTTAAGCGAGTACGGTGTTTTGTCAATTAGTAAGCTTGGCTATTTAGGATTATTATAGATTATGAAAAAGAGACTTAAAGCTAATACCATTACCCTCTAGCAGTAACAGTTATTTGAAATTGTTGTCTGCTTGAAAAATTTATGAAATAACAATCAATTTTATAGCACCATTAATTTCAATTCAGAAGAAGTCAGCTCTAAGTGTCCACAACAGAGAAGAGGCCATTTACTATTCAAGCGATACCAATCACATAAAGCGGTTAATACGTTTGCTCTTAATACATCCATATAGAAATATAGAGAAACCTGCATACGGAAAGCATATACATACAATATGTACTGGAAATCATAAACAGAAATCATAAATCATTTATTTCTTGTAAATCGCTATTACTCTTATAAAATTATGAACAGAAATCCGTAGTAGATAGATAATCATCATATCCAAAACGGTAGCGTACGTAAAGCGTGAAAAGTTGCTTGGGTAAACATTTATTTGTATTATCGATGGTTCAATCGTCGATGTAAATTTTATAGCCATAAATTTGGCTATAAATTACAAATAAATTATTATAGATGAACAGATGTGCTTTGCTTACTACTACTACGACAGGGGCATTCCATAAATATATTTTTTTAAGGGATGGTACATTTTACATGCATTACATAAGTATGTATGTATATGTATATAGCTGTGGTGATTTTATAGCTTTTAGTTAACCCATATGATGTTAAAAAAAGGGTATTATAATTTTAGTACGGAGTTTGTAACGCATCGTTAAAAAAATATAACACCATTGTCTTTCTCGTGAAATTCTAAATCAAAATATGCATGCCTGTCCGTCTTCAAGATTTCAGCTAAATGTCTGAAGCTAGAAAGCTGAAATTTGATTATGTAGTCCTAGAGTAAGATCTCTATTGTTTTTGGAGCAAATCGGACAAGGTATAGGGGAGGCTGAGATACAGTTTGCACATAATTTTGATATAAATCATTCATTTATTCAAAATATATTTGGAATGTTGGAAAAATCAATATGACCATAATTATGAAGAAAAATTAATATTTTATTTAGAGACTAAAAAGTTCCACAACATACCGTTATGGCGCTGCAATTAATTTTATACAATTTCTAGTATTTTTAATCATTTATTCGAAAAATATTTGGATAACGGAACAATTGAATACAACAAAAATGATATAGAATAAAAAAATCAAGATTTTATTAATAGACCACAAAGTTCGACGACCTACTGTTATTGCGCTGTAATCAATTTTATGTTATTTTTAGGGTTTTTAATCATTCGTATTCAATTTAGTTAGTTTAGTGAGGGCGGGCGCCCTAAAGCACCCGAAAATCCCTAGGCCTCCGATGGGCCCATTAGATATCCCTCGTTTGGTGACTTTCCCCTAGACTACCATTCCAGGAGATCAATGAACCCCAGGATGGTTGACCAAGGTGCGTCACGAACTTCCGATAGGGTCGCAAAATGGCTACCCAGCGTCTTTTGTTTCTTACCCGATACGGCTGGGCATTCACATAGTAAATGCTCAGCAGTTTCAGGCAGTTCCTCGCAAAATCTGCAGGTTGATTCCACAACCACACCCAACCTGCATAGATTAGCTTTGAACTGACCGTGCCCGGTAAGAAACTCTGTTAGTTTTTTAACTTTAGCTCTAGATAGAGAAAGTGCGTATTTCGATGCAGATTGATCCGGCCCTCCGATGAGTGCGTTAGCTTGTCTGCATCCTGATTGTGCCCTCCATTTTGCCAGATGCCTCTTCCTGAAGGCTTGTTCTTGCAGAGGTCTGCAAGCTCTAACCGGTTGGCCCAGGAAAGGTTCAGGTGAGTGTAATGGAAGGCTAGTTCCTATTTTCGCTAACTCGTCAGCTTTTTCGTTGCCTTCCAGACCTGAATGACCTCTCATCCATAGGAGTTCGAGGTTCGACAGTGTTTTGTTCTGCCAAACTTACCAGAGCTTGAAGGCATTCGTATACTAGTCTCGAGGTAAGTTTGAAGGAGTCAAGTGCTTTCAGAGCTGCTTGACTGTCGTATTCAATTTACTCAATATATTATTTGATGTACTAACAAAATAGACACGAACAAAATTGTAGATAATAAACAAGTACTCAAACAGGTATATTATAATCGGCGTAGTCAATTATTCCTTCTTTACTGGTTTTATTACAAAATATGTTATTAAACCTTATTTGTACTACCCGTAATTTCTTTAGCTTAAAAGAATTAAATCTGTATCATAAAATTGCTGATTTATACCTAAGTATAA
>JANSTT010020089.1:0-10184 GCA_026745375.1 Platyura marginata | reverse complement strand
TGAAAGTATTATAATTTTTTTTTGGTTCTGCTTCTGTTGTTACAGCAGCATCATTATGGTTTTTGCGGTTGATTATCATATGACTAGAAACTAAGACTTTAAGCAAAAACCATCAAAAGCTTAATGACAAAAAATTAAAGAGAATAGTAGATTCAAAACTCAATCCTGATTAATGATTTGCTTGTTCAGATTATGTGACAAATTGACATCTGTGCCACAAAAAACTGAACATTATAGTATTACGTACTTTTTAGTAATATCTACAAGTCTGAGCGCAGATAGTATAGGTTTTTGTTTATTTCCATACATATTGTTTTTATAATGTTGTTAGTGCATTACTAGTTTTTCTGGAGGTTAAATGAAGCAAACGGTTTAATGAATAAATGACACCAAATTAAAATTTATTTGCTCTGTTTTGTACACCGTCATCGATCATCATGAAAATAATTAATTTTTCAACTATTATAAAATAATCAATCAAAACACTAAGTACCATAATTTGTATATAATAATTAATCCTTGATTAATCCGAGAAGAAATTGTACATTATGTGCAATAATCATAAATTATCGATCAATTTATCTATTAAAAATGGTCAATTCATTTGAGGATATTTTAATATACACCTATTCCTCAATTTGCACGATAGATACGTTCCACGACAAATCCGTGTAAAACGAGACACAACATTAAATGAGTGCATTCAATATAATATAATAAAAATAAAAGTTATTTTTTAAATTAACAAACCGCGACAAAACCGTGTAAAACGAGACACAAGATTAAATGAGTGCATTTAATATAAAATAATAGAAATAAAAGTTTTTTTTAAATTAACAAACCATGTAAATCTATTGCCGGGTAAGGGACGGGATGGGTGTATTGACAAATACTCACACCAACAAGCTTTAAAATAAAAGCACAGCAAATTACCAAAATTCTTAATTAAATGTTAAGAAAAAGAGGTTTCTAAGTGTAATGTCAATATCATTTAACAATTCGATTAAAAATAATAAATTACAAAAAATTTAATTTACTCATATGGGTAGAATGTATTGTAGAAATCCTTCAACAATTGCAAAACAATGATAAGCGGACAGCACTTACTTACATCTTATCTCACTTTGGCTATCATTAAAAATGTGAAAAAACAGATATCTTAATGATTACACTGAATTTATATTGGCATTATCAATTTGTATTTAAAGGATGAATTAAACAAAATGGTTTAGTTAGTATCTAGTCAGTCAAAATGAAGTTTTTTATCATATTAAGTGCGTTATTTGTATATTGCCTTGCGGCCACAGTAAGTAAAATAATTAAAGAGTTTATTAACTCGAACCTGAGATGTACGCATATCATTTTAGGTCCCCAGGTACGAAGAAATATCCACGTACCAGGAATCCCTTCAGGCAGCTTCTGCTGGAATCATTAACGGACGAGTTGTTAATGGCTCGCCAGCTACACAAAACCAATTTCCATATCAAGTATCAGTATTATCACCAGTAGGAAATGGAAATTCTGTGTGCGGTGGCTCACTTATATCAGCTCAATGGGTTCTAACTGCCGCACATTGCACAATATCCCATAGACAATTTAATCTTCGTCTCGGTTCTCTGAATTTATGGTCTGGTGGTCAAGCTGTAACTAGTTTTAATGCCATCAATCATCCACAATACAATCCATCCACTTTGAATAATGATGTTTCTTTAGTTCGACTCCCATCAGCAATAAGTCTTGGCCCAAGCATTAATACCGTTAGACTACCCAGAGCTGCGCAACAACAAACAACATTTTTGGATTTCCGAAGTACAGTTTCTGGATTCGGTGCTTTTGGTCCTAACACTGGTGTTTCAACCATTTTAAGATGGGTTGATATGCGTGTTATTTCAAATTCACAATGCGCTGGGGTTTATGGTAGTGCAACGGTTGTCAACCATGTTGTATGTGGTCTAGGATGGACAAATCCAAATAATCAAGGACATTGCGGAGGTGATTCTGGTGGTCCTTTGGTTATAAATGAAAGCGGCACAAGAACTCTAATCGGTGTTGTATCATTTGCTGCAAGAGCTGGATGTCATTTAGGATTCCCATCGGGTTATATGAGAACAAGCCATTTTGTCCAATGGATTGCTGGACATACTAGTATTGCTGTACGTCCTTGAAATTTAAATTCTTTTATGTTGTTGTGATAAAAAATAGAAAGTACATATAATAATATAGATAATTTAAGAATAATTTGCATTTTTTCATATAGATCAGAAAACAAAAAATTAGAAATCAAGTAGTCAAGTAGTTGTATCTACCTACTTAGTGGTGCACTTATACTTATACTTTACTCGTATATTTATTTTGAAATTCATTTCTTATAAATTTTTTCTTACCCTTACAGCTTACACTTTTTAAATGTTTAAGAGAAGTTAATTATTATTACTTTTGATTTACATTTTTTTTAACCAGCCCTTGAATTTAATTACTATATAATCTGCTTTGGTGCCATTTAAACCGAGCTTAATTCAATTAATATTCCCTAAAGAAGAATATTTTCTTGGTTGTGTTGAACTTTTTACCAATTACTTACACACTGTAATTCTAAGATAGTCGAAGAAAAAAGTTCTTATAAAATTTTACTTTTTTGGATTTACTTGCATTTTATATGGTTTATATGGTTTTATAAAGTTTTTGGGATTGAATATTTCTTTTTTTCAAAATTATTAAATTAATGGTCGCAGCGAAAATATTGTGTGGGAACCACTGGCCTAACCTATTAATGTGAAATAGATTACAACAGCCATCTAACAAACCACTCAGAACAATAATTAATCTCTTTATGACGTTACTGTCGATACCGAGAAGGTATAACATCAGTAATTTTGGTCGTCTATTCAGTTGACTCACAGAAACTGTTGAAATTGATACAAAACAGAAAGTAATCGGGATTGTCCTTGTATACTTATATATAGTAAAATAATTCACGTACGTGTGATAATGTCCTCATTAGTTGATGCTATCTCTCCATTGATTCGAATCCTTCAAATAACATCTTTTATTTCATTTGATCTAAAGATTTTATCAAAAAGAGTTAATGTTCTTTATACTGTCTACGCATTTTTGTTATTTCTTATATGTTTCGTATACTATTTGCAAATGGTCTACCAAAATAAACTCTATTTTAGTGAGAATTTTCATATTACCAGTACCACATACAATGTAAACGTAATGCAATTCTATGGATATTCTATTGCCCATTTAGGAATAATCCTAGAATCTGTTGTTCAACAGAAAAAACAGAAAATCTTTCTAGAAAAACTGACAGAAGTGGACCTAATATTTCAAAAAAAGTTAAATATTAAACCGCATTATAGATCACTAAAAAAACTCCTTATTTTTAATATGTTTGGATGGGGTTTTGTTTATTTGTTTTGTGACATTTTTTTTCCTATTGCAAAAAAGATTCAGTACGTTATTAGTTGGTTACAAATGATCAGTTGGATTTGTTTTATGTTTCCGTTAATGTTATCAAATCTTCGTTACTTTCAAATTATTCTGTTTATTTGTTTAATTAAATCTCGACTGAAATCCTTTAACGAAATGTTAGAAAATATTAATTTAAGCTTTAAGAAAACAAAAACTAAATTCATTGCCAACGTTATTTTTGTTGAGGAGCTTTCTAAACCAAAACTTACACAATTTGATAAATATAGAGCTTTAAGAGAATCGTATGATAAATTATGGGAATCGACTAAGTTAATTAATCAGTGTTTCGGATGGTCGTTTCTTTTTAATACCGCAAATGATTTTATAACAATTACATCGCATTCTTATATAATATTTGTTTTTTCCAAATTCGATATAATGCGCACAATTGGTAGCGTTGTTTGGATGATACCACATTTTATAAATCTTGTTGCAATTACATATTACTGTCATGCCACCATTCAAATGGTAAATGTATTTTGCCCGTTTCACACGATGAAAGTTTTTTGGGAAAAAGTTTAGCAAGGTGACAAAATGCATGTGAACAATAATTATACTATACTAGTAAATTCAAATTTAATCAGACTTATCGATCTATATTCACATACACAGATGAATCTGTGTAAAGAATTTTTTAAGTATATATATAGTGATGCGTTAATATATGACGTTCATCTCTATTACTTATATATGTAGTCGAGTGTCATGTTTTGTTGATATGATGCACAGATATTAGTGAAAATCATATATACAGACTATACTCTATTTATGAGTATATTTTTGAATGGGCTAAAGCTATAATTCGGCCGAAACCCGTATTAGTTGGAAATCGTACATTTACTAATACTAAAAACACGATCAACAAATAGAATTGAAAAATTCTTTCAATCTAAAAAATAATTATACTAGCAGCAATGTTTTAATTTTTTACAGCTGCAGCTAACGATATTTTTCATGCGATACGAACAAAATGGTCACTATGGCAAAGCTTGCTTTTGTGCGTATAAACACTTCTATTTCTGGCTCGATATTTCTTTCACGAAAACTTTCCCAAAGTTTCACCTCCATATTAACACTGCATTTTTTATACCGATATTATTTTCCTATACCGCGAAAGAAAACTTTTACGTGTGAAACGGGCATAAAAGAGTTTAAGGATACCTATATGTTGTGTCAACTATTAAATATAAAATTTGCTTTTATTTAAAATTTTTTTTTTTCAGGGAAATGAAACTGCAACAATTCTACACAAAATTAAATTTGATCAAAAGAATGATAATTACAATTTGTTTGTAAGTAGGTAGTGATCTGGGGACATTTATGAAGGAAAAAAAGAATTCAGTGATCTGAAGTTTTGAGAAAAATCTTAATTATTATCAAAAATTGAACCAAAAATTAAGGAAAAATATCAAAATTCATTTTTTATAAACGTGGGGGATAAAAATAATTAATAATTAGTCATCGATGCAAATTAAACTCCTTTCAGCAGATTTGCACTTAATTCCTTGACAAGATACTTAACATTGAACAAGTACAGAATTATGTAAAAAAAATATAATTTACTTACTACTACTTATATCTAAAAATTGATTTGAACTATAGACAAAAATTAAGAATTTTATTCTTTAAAAATTTCATTATTCATATTTTTTGTTCACGCAGTACCATCGAGCAGCTTTAATGTCCGCGGATTATTTAAGTAAACAAAATTGAATAGTATTAATAGCCTTCCCAGCAGCTTATTTTACTTTAAATTGAACATTTAGGCAGATGCATAATTTTACAATTTTTTTTTTTCTACAGTTTGAACAATTTTCACTTCAATTACTTCATCAGAAAATTATATTTTCAGCGTGGGGATTTTTTTCTCTTGATGCAACATTTTTGTTTACCGTAAGTGTGTACTTAAGTATAATTAAAATTACTCAGTATATTGTTAAATTATTTATTTTTTTATAAGCCAAACTGACCAAACTTTTTAAACTTTAGCCTTTTAGATTCTTAGAAACTAGGTGTATTGTGTTTCAGATATTAAAATATGTTAAACAAAAAAAAAATAAAAAAAACATTCAATTAATAAATATTTATATTGTAGTTGGGAATTTTTAACAAAATTTCAAGAATTTAATTGTAATTATTTGGTGATAAAACAAAAATAGAGTGACCTATTGTAATTTATAATTTCACAAGCAACATTATTCACAAAACTATGTAGAAAAAGTCAAATTCCCTCTTATTTTTTACACAATTAACATTAAACGATACCAACATCTATGCCTATTGGCTATATAGAATAAAAATACGATACGAGTTCATATTGAGTAGAGCATTAAGATTTAATTTAGATTTTAATTTATATGCATACGGTAGTTAGTATGTAGCAATTACACTAATTTATACATTTGTTTTCTAGATTTTCGGTGCTACTACAACTTATCTAGTGATTTTAATTCAGATTCTTCATGCTGGAAAGAGTTAATATTCTCAACTCTAGGCGATAACAGTTTTGCTATTTGTTATTAACATAAGTATACACCACAGAATTTATGAATAAATAAAACATAAGAAATGAGAAAACAAAAATTTGGTCCTTACTATCTCTTCAGAATGAGTACAATCATATAACATTTTTAACTTTTTTAACTAAATAAAATATTAGATTAGATAATAATATCTCTCATATGCGTACTAAAATGATTCAGATTATTATTGAATCTGATACAGGCCAGAAAAACACGTCAAAATATTATAAAGGGATTCGGTCGTAGTTTAGCTAACAAAAGAGTCTTTCTTAAAAAAATACGACGGGCCCAAAACTATTAAAAACTATTAAAACTATTAAAGGATGACTCGGAAAATTAAAAAATTATAACCTAGTCATAAGAAAGCAAACATATTCCCTTAGAATATTTAAATATTCGTACACAAAGATACTATTTAGTTTCAGTTAATCGAAAATCTCGGTAAATACTATTTAAATATTTACATATGTATATGGAAAACTAGTTTTTCACATTATGTAGGTATACATATGTAAGTAGATACACAATAAACAAATAATAACTAATTTATAATCAATACTGTCATCCTTTAATTTAGTAAAATAGGACATGATAATTACAATTATAACAAATTAAAGTAAGTATGTCTGTAGTAATTTATTTGAGATAGGTAATATGATAATGAGTTTTAGTTTTACAAATAGTAAAATCGCTATTAATATATGACTATCTACTGTCATCAACTTAGCAATTACCTAAAACGTATGTTGATTTAAAGAAAGAGATAATCGAGATAATTAAATAAGTTGATTACCGGCGTACATCTTGATATCTATATTTCATAATAATAATTCATGGGTTAAAATGTTATTGAGGATTGGTGTTAATGTGTAAAGTTACAGAATTCCTTTAATTTTTCAATTTGTTTATATAGTTTTCATCCAAAATGGGTTTTCAATTATAGTTTAGTTCTCGTTAAATTTTAAGTCAAATGTTGATTGAATATTACTTCAAAAATGACAAAAAAAAAATATTTACAGTAAGGTATAAATTGCTACTCTGTGTATTTTTTTGTTGGTAGGCCGATGACATAAATTTACTCGTGATGTTTACTGATGACTTATATGTAGGGTTGCCAACACCGTCACTTTGACCAGGAGACTCCGGGTTTGGCGTTTATTCTCCGGGCTCCGGGTTTACAATGAAGTTCTCCGGGCCTGAGAGAAATAACGAAATAACATATTCTAAATTTTATCATTATTTTTTTTTTACATTTTTATTTGGGTGCTGTCTCTTAATCAATATGCAAACTTTTTTTTTATATTATACTTTTTAACTGTGATGCCGTCTCTACGAACATAGTGTTCAAAGTTTTGTTTATCCCTATTATTAGTAATGGGTTTATTGTACGCATTTTTTCCATGGAATCCGTTTAAACGAGTGACGCTTAAACTGAGTTAGGTCCGAACTGGAAATTCGTATTAATATTGATATAGATTGTGAAACATTTTATTCATATTTAATAGCCCTAGAACAGAAACTATTGGTCGAAAGTGCACGAAATGACAAAAAATTTAATTTTAGAAAATAAAGTTTTGGAATATGTTAGAAATATTTATTTAAATAGCTATATTTTTTTTAACACACACCAACCCCCCCCCCACTCTTTCTTCCACAACAAAATTATTTTTCTCCAGGTGAACATCGGCGCAATGATGGCAACCCTACTTGTATGCACAGTATATTATGTAGTTTTATTCGTCAATGTCAAAATGTCCCCCATCCCGTTAAAGCTAACTATTGTTATTATCGTAGGTACTAACATCAGTTTAACGCTTTACTGATTTCAAAAAACGTATTTCTATAAAATGTAAGTGCTTTTTAATAGCTGTACAGTACAGTGCAGCTTTTAAAATGAAGCAAACAACATCGGATATGTTACAACATTTTAAAGTTCTTATCTTTGTCAACCGAATATTTGGCATTTCACATTTGGATCATTTCAAATCAAAAATTGATAGAATTTTCTATAAAATATATGTGACAATAATGTTGTGTTCATTAATTCCACTTCTTCTACAAGTCTTGAAAAATGTAAATCCAAAACTTTCCCAACATAATTCATCAACCCGAGCTATTTATTGGATGCAGCAAATTATGGGACTTCTAACAGCGTTTACAATATATTATCAAGAACTTTTTTGCCAAAGTCATACTAATAATAGGGTTTTAAAAAGTATTTACAAAGTAGAACATGATCTTCTTCGTTTAAATCCCAAATTTCAAATCATTAATTTATTTCGTCGAATAAATGTTGAACTCCTGTTGACATTTGTTGGATTATTTGGATTTTTCATCTGCATATGTCTTCATTTCCGAATTATAGGCATCAGAGATATTTTAAGCGAATATTTTACAACAATTAATCCCATACTCTTAACATATCTGACATTTTTAACTGTTGTAAATTTATCATGGAGTATAAATGACAATTTTCGAAAATTAAATGAAACATTTCGAGAATTATTATGGAAATTGAATGAACGAAATAATGTGCCAACTCACAATAAAATATTTGTGGTTGTTTCGAAGAGTCCTTCTGATATTATTAATGAATTGAAAAGGATTTCGATAATTTATGAAACATTGTATGGAATTACTGTTGATTTAAACAAATTATTTGGACTTTCTAATTTGGTTACAATTGGTAAGTATTTTAGAGAAACGTTTATGACTATATCGCTGTTTTTTTTGTCGATAAAAAATATAAATAATTTTCTATTTGTTATTACTAAATTATTTTAATTATTTTCTAGCAATGACAAGCATATCAATGACTTGCCAACTATTTCTGATTTTCAATATTCTACTGTCGAATAACACTTTTAACAATGACAGTTCTGTCGCTGAAACTTCAGGTACTTACTTAATTTGATTGCTAGTCATTAAGTTCTTATATACTAGATACTATAAGCATATAGGTATGTAAGTTTGGTAGTATTTAGTGTAATTTAATTTTTGTTTTCTAGTTTCAGTATCTTGGATTATTATATTTATGATACCTCTATGCTATTTAACATTTGCGTGTAATTTAACAATCAAGGAAGTATGTACCTTCATAAATAAAATATTTATAGGTCTTACAAAAAAAATAGAGTTGGTTTAAATGTCTATTAGATATTTATTTTTATTATACAAATTTTTCATCGAAATTGAGCTACACTATAATGATGCCGTTCCATCATATGGAATAACAGAACAGTTTGCATTTTCCTTTAAATTCAATCAAAACTCTTCGGATTTCTATTTTTTACGTATTCCTGCAAGAAACACCATTCAAATAAGTTAATTACGGTTATTCTCATGACGTCATCACTATGACGTTCACTAAATTTACTTAATAAATATTTTTGAGTCTTAAAAATATATTTCGTATTATGTATATTCCGAATACCGGGATTGTACTACCCAAAGGTCGTAAGTACTTCTTATTTGTAAATTTGTGAGAGATTATACGAGCATTGCATCGCCCCAAGATGTTATGTAAAAATTAAACATTATAGGAATTCAATTCTAACTAAAAATTGTTACAGGCCAGTAAAACTACGACAACGATTCATGAGTACACTGCAGGAATAGTTTTAGATCAAGATATCCAAATTGATGTAATTAATGTGAAGGGTAATCGATTATGTTTCGGTACTAATTTTGAGTTATGTTTTGTAGATTGATTTACTATCATTGCAATTTACACATCAAAAACCCATATTTACTGCGTGTGGCTTTTTTGAGATTGATATGCCTTTATTATTTGCTGTAAAAAATTACAAAATTTCTAAGTACTTACTAAAATTAAAAAAATATATTTTTAGGTGATTGGTGCTGTAACTATTTATCTTGTCATTTTGCTACAATTTAACAACGATATTGACCGAGATGTTGATAATTACAATACAACAATAATTGTCTAGTTTATCATACTTTGTTTTTTGTAATAGGCTGCAAAATGTAACTTTTTTTTATAGATAGGACCAATTTCTTTATAGATACGTTTTAAATAGTTAGAAATAATGTTATATGAATAACATCTAGAGGCGACCTACATAGAGGTACTTTAACCCTAATCGTAACACGTGTTTTTGTAACAAATGATACCACGATGTGACTCTCAGTCACTTATGCGAAACATGGGAATAATTAAAATGT
>JANSTT010020088.1:0-48500 GCA_026745375.1 Platyura marginata | reverse complement strand
AATGTACCCCTCAGCTTCTACTCCCTAAAAACCATGACCATTTACAAAAACATATTTTTTTTTATTTTCAATTTCAATTGAACCCCCCCCTTTGTCCCTATCTATGTATATATATATATATATATATATATATATATATTTTGCTCATTTATTCCAATTGATTAATTAAAGGTTTCATGGATTCGACACCGAGATATACATATACTAACTGTTGGAACATATACGTATACTACAGATCAGCGGTTTCAGACAACATTTCACAGGGATATAAATGAATGGACATTGCAAATAAAGTGGGCCCAGGAACGGGATGCTGGCATGTATGAATGTCAGATTTCAACCCAACCAATTAAAAGTTACTCAGTACGATTGAATGTTGTAGGTAGGTATGTTTCCTCTATGTTTCCCTATATAAATACATACCATACATGCACAGCTGAAAATATTTCACGTTTCATGCCATAGGGTAGTTTTTCACACACTTGAATCATCATCATATACATACATGCATACATACATACATACATACATATATAATATGTTTAGTACTAAGAAGAAGAAAAAAAAAACTCTTTTATTTTATTTAGGTATATTTTTTTTATCTCTCTTCTTATTTATTAGATCCGGATAAAGAATTAAATGGCGATAATCCAATTTATCGTGCCTACAATGATGAACAAAGTGGTTTTAATGCCAGATCTGATATTCAAGGTGATATATATCAGAGCCGTTACGAGAGTAAATATAGAACAAATGGCAAGTATTGCCTGGAATGTAATTAATCAGAGCCTAAAAACTTGGTCTTATAATGGTTGAATTTGTTTTGTTTGCCTACTAACATAAATAATAAATTAAACTTAGTTGTTATATCCAATTTTGCCAAATCACTTTTCATTAGGTAATATTAGATGTCTACATGAATATATCAAGTCTTGTCAAATCTTTATTGTCTGCGATAAATCACTCAGCACACTGTAATATTATAAATGTTTGGAGATGGTGGAGACGGTTAAGAAACAAAAATATTTTGTTATTTCTTGTACAGTCATACGGATACAAAACAATCCATTAAATAATAGATTTCAGTTAGAAAAGCTCTGATTTTCTATATATATACAGACATCGAAGCTGATAAAAACAAAAGTTTTTGACAGAATGAGAAATTTATCTTAAAATTTAAAAATCCTAACAGCTACAGATTTCTAAAACGAAAAAAGGGGGAGGGGGGAACAAAAACCATCGCAAAATCAACTTTATTATAGTTATTATCCAAACAGCTAAGTCACAGTTTAAATGTTCGGACTTTACCTAAAAAAGGTTAAAATTAATTGAAACTCATTTCTTTGCTTCACGTTTGTATGAGGAATGGAATTGATAGCAAAATGTAGCACAACATAATAGGAACTGACTTTAACAGAGGAACAGTGTCTCCGTTTCTATCTCTCGCACTCTCTCTCTCTGTTCTTCATTCATCATACATTTTAAGGGAAATTTTGAAAAATTGCATTAAGTATGTCGTACAGTTTTCCCTATCAAATATTAATTTTATGACAATATTTTTCTTCTATCTAAATATCTTTTAGTTATTTTTTTTTAATAGCTATAATTAGGACATTTTATATCAATGTACCCATTTTCCCCTATTTTCAACTTTTATAGAAAATTTTATGAGGTACAAAATAATGGAATATTTTTTGGATTTTTTTAAATCGTCTTATGAGTAAAATAAGAAAAACAAAAAAAAACATTGTCCCAAATTTTCCAAATTTCCCAAATTGTTCCAAAAGCGCGATGTATATTTGGGTCCATATTTTTACCGACAAATCTTCATATGTTTTTATATGGGGCAAATTTCCCATCTCATTTTCCGTTTTAATGCAACGACGACCTGGCTCTCAGCCTTCACTTACATGTGCTTGTTATACATATCGTAGTTGTGTTCCGTCCCTGGTCATGCTTCTATTTTCCTCATTTCGTTCACTTGCCGTATTTAATTTTAATGTTCTCTGTTTCATTTCTTATTATTTCCTAAGTGCGCACTTCACTTGTGAAACACTTTTTTTGTGTGTGATCATCTCCGTCAATGGTCGGACCACAAACACAAACTCTTCGCCTCCCTTCTCGTTGACCAAGCCTATAGTTTTTTACTCGGTGCATCTTTTGATTCTTTTGCGCAGAAATAGGGATATTTACATAAAAGAAAGGTGGGATTTTATACGGAGGACTTATTTACTCTACGTTTATCATTTTAGTACAAACGCGCGGAAAATATAAAAAAAAGAACAAATTGTAAACTAAATCAAAATCAAACAAAATTACAAAATATATTACGGAAAATTTAATGAAAACTAACTAAAAAATGTCACGGCCGAATAGGTCGTTACATTGAGATGTCGAAACCCAATCAAATTCGCTGCACTCATAATGTACCAGTGTCGCCAATAATTATTCGTTCTCTACTCATAAAATTATTAACTACGTCACAATAATTTTACTAGATATGAGTCACTCTTATCACTGTACCCTATATCTAGAGAAAATTGAATAGTTCTACAACAAAAGGTTATTATTTTTTCTTTTTTAAGATTGATTTTTTCGCACCATACCTAGCCATATTTGAGTTACGGCATATTTTTATGCCATCAACATCGACATTGATTTGTCATTCGATTGACTTTTAAATGTGACCTAAATTTACTGAAATCTCTACCTAACATTTTACAGTATATATGTACGTAGGTACATCTTGAAGTATATCAAATCGATTAAATGAGATTTTTCGTACGATAGACTCATGTAGCTTGAAAAAAAAAATAAAAAGGAAATATATATATACATACATATATGTATATATGTGTATATATATATATATATCTATTTATATGTATATCAATCAAGAAAAGGATATTCTTAAAGGAAATTTAACATATTTATTATAATGCGATATTGAGAATTGCTGAGGTGTGAACTCAATGTGAGACTTTAGTACAACATAAACGTATATATCTGGCACATGTAAATGTACAATTTTTTTTTTTTTTTTTTTTTTTCTTTTACATTGCCATTTAACGATCAATGGTAAAACGTGACGCTTTCAGAAGCTTTTTCTCGTTCTACATTGTGTGTAAGCTAAATAACCATATAATTCGGTGAACATGGATGTGTCAAGTTATCTTCTTTTGATGAAGCCATTTGAAATTTTGTACAAATTGACGACAATGTTCGTGCGTTCTTTAAATGAACTATAAATACTCTTACTTTTAGTCATAAAGTATATGAAATTATTGTTAGTATTTGAAATAAAAGTAAAGAAATCTTCTAACTGTACAAGATGTATTCGGACATTTTTTTTTTTTTTATCACCATTAATAATCACCAATTTTCTAACTCCAAATAAAGCGTAAACAACAACAACAAAATTATAATATTTTGTTAACAAGCTTTATATGTATATATGTAGGTAGGTAAAAATATAAATATAAACCAACAAAACCTTAAGGAATACAAGGCTAAGAACAAACCCCTTATTATAATACTACCAATTACTTTTGCCCAAAATGTGTATCATCATTTCTAGTCAAGTGGAATAATAAAATATGAAACGAAGGTGAATCATCAATTTTAATTAACTGACGTGACATGTTGTTAAGAAGATTGTCAAGATTACAAGTATATCCATATATGTATATTATAGTATATATTGTATACTTCCTAACTATAGTAGAGTTAATATTACAAAAAAAAAATATAAAGATAAATATATGAGAAATCTTATAAATAAATCTTTTCGAATAGATTTTTCTCTATCAATAAGTAGAGGCATTTAAACTGATTTGTTCATCTTAAGGAAAACACCTGAACCTACACTAATTCAATAACAAAAGGGTTCTAATTCTCTAATATATTTAGGTAGACGTAACTCTAGAAAATGATTAGTCCTTAAAGTAATATATATAAACAACTTATTGTCCAGATAGATTTACACATTTTCTTAAAGTCAAAGTTTCATAATATTTTTCAATTCCAAGTATGGACACGCTGCCATTAAGGAGGAAATGGAAGAATTTTCTATTTTTTTTATGCGAAAAATTGATCGAAAACACATTTTCTATATTCTCAGCTAATTTCCCAACCGCTAGTATGGGCCTATTGTATAGTACAATACTCCCACATAAGAATTGATCAAGGCGCCTCGAAATTTTGCAACGAAATCACTTGGCTAAAGGAATTACATGGAATTACCCGGAACATCATATGGAATTACATTGAAATTTTTGGAATTCGATGGAATTACACTAAAATTTATCGAATTTGATGGAATTCGATGAAATTACACCGGAATTACACGAAATTTCACCAGAATTACACAACTCGGAAGTACATAGTATTTCTTCTAATTCGACAATATATATATATATGGGATCCTATTCAGGCATAGCTTCAATAAGAGGAAGTTGGTGACCGTTGATCGCTTCTACCTTACCATCTCATTTTTGACAGGTTTGGTCCTGGTCCTGGTTAATTTCCATCTTATTTATAGACTTATAGATTAACTTCGTATTTTTACTGATAAGAAGAGTAAATCGAATTCAACTGGTCAACATTATCGCTGGTTGCGTATCTATTCATTGCCAGCTATGGTAGATAAAATTTATGATTTTAATGTAGGTAAATGGCTACGTTCTCTTGTTTAATGGCTTCGTTCACTTGTATAATGGCATCGATGTTTAACACCTAAAAAATCTGTGATCAAAAATCGTTTTGGTTCCAATTAATCATGTACACTTGATATGTGTATGTGTATATATAATTTGACATTTTACTCCTCGAATCCATATTTAGAATATCTCCAATAATATTTTCAATTATTTCTTATTGATTATAAATAAATCACTTAGCCCAATATCTGTGAATATTTAATTATTAAAAGATCTGCAAATTAAAAATTAACCTACATATGTATAGGTAAAGTGGACCGAAATTTTGTCTTTACAAATATGTAAGTAGATTTTATAACCTTTTTGGTATTATTCCAAAACTTTTCAAATTTCATCAAAATCAACGAAACTAATATAATAAAAATGAATGCCATTAAATTTCATTATAATAAAATTACGTTTTTAGTCCTTATATTTTTCAGGAGTGTTCAAGACCTCTTTAAAACAATATTTCCAAGTGTGACAAGGATAACTTTCCACCATCAGAAACAAAGTTTTACTATTATTGTTTTCTTTTCATTTCTCGATTTATCAAATCCTCTCTAAAAAAAAAAATTTCTGATGAGATTTTGCAAAACTTTTTAATAATTTTATTTCCATTCCTTATAATATACGGAACCAGTACCATCATATAAGCGAATTTTTCAACAATATACCAATTTTGCCGCATGAAAAGTTTTTTTTTTTTTTTTTTTATTTTATTTTCTGGCAGAGATTTTATTTGCTTAAAAGGTTTGCATACGTACTAACAAAATAAAGATAAACTTAATTTGGTTTATATGATTGTTGTATCCATATATATATAACATCCTATTTGTAATACCGTTTGAATGTATCTATGGTTTCAGAGAGTGTACACCTACCTATACAATAATACGTAACTAGTTTTGTTATCCATGAAAATAATATCCAAAAATAATATTCCCGTCATATTCCCAGCAATATAAATGTACATACAAACACAAACATACTATAAAAATACATTATCCTTAATCAAAATTGCAGTATACGAAAATGTTTTTCTTTAATGTAGGTCACACTGTGTGCTTCATTTTTTTTTTCTTAAATTTTTTTCGTTTACAGTTCCAACTGCAACTATAGCGGGCAGCCCAGATTTGTACGTGCACAAGGGGAGCTCCATAAACCTCACATGTGTTATAAGATTTAGTCCGGAACCACCCGCTTTTATATTTTGGTATCATCAGGACAAGGTTAGATATATATTTATACATATATATATATATATATATATAATATAACTAAAATATATAAGTATAAGATATAAGAAGTTTGGATACTTTTGTTTTCTAGGTACTTCGCATCCTTTCAAGTGGGTATATATTTTATATATTGTTTTTAGCTCTTCACTGGTACACTCACTGTATATAAGTAGATAGAAAACATTTTCTCTATACATACATAACTAAAAGAGGGATAGAGAAAAAAAAAGAGAGAGAGAGAGAGGTGAAATGTATCCAGCTAGCTATAGACAAAAGATATATTTTCATGTGGAGTTTTTTTTTTTTTTTTTTTTTTTTTTATACTTAAAAGCACTTTACTTGTGCTTAATGCTGTTGTCTGTATTAGATTTATGCAATAACAAAGAAATTCCAAAAATTTGGCTTATATTTTATGGGATCTCACTTACAACTCATGTATTATAAATATAATACATATTTGGTATTATGTTTACTTTATATGTAAAAGCTCAGGAGTTCAACTTTATTTAGATAAATTTGTGGTGTATTGGTATATATACTTATATAGTAATATATATTTATTTACCTTACCTATGTATGTATGTATGTATGCATGTACAGAACATACACAATTCTTCTATAATGTAAGAGGAAAATGTGGTAAATGTGTACAAGAATGTACATGCTGCAAAATAGGTATTTTAAGTTTATAAAAGACTTGTTACTTTAGAAGACGTTTTGTTGTGAATATATTATTATTATTATATATGTATACTGCAATATATGTAATGTATATACTCTTGTCTACATATATTTAAGAAAATTTTCTGAACTGATGCTGGAAATATAAAAAAAAAAAAAAAATTGAAAAAGAAATGTTGGAAAAATCTCAAACTCATAATGCATACCGTCAACATTACTTTCTTGTAAAATTTATTAAAATGTGAGTGGCAGCCGTAAGAAGAAACTAATGGTATGGGCATCATTATGGTACATATATATATATATATATATATATAGTATATATAGACTATACTGTATGTTATCCAATTTAAGTAGGTAGAGGAGTCATAACTTAAACATTTCTTATCAATTAAATATTATTGAAATTAAAGCTCATATTATTGAAATTAAAGCTCATTAAAGCTCATGTGGGGAAATTACGACCTGAAAAAAACAAAGAACTTACACAAACTTAGCTGTCTTACGGGAAAGCATGCATATAGGATCGGTCTGATACCGACTGACCTGTGTAGGCACTGCCAAGAATGAAAAAAAAAACACTAGAAGATCTCCTCTGTTCCTGTTCCGTCCCGCCCTTGCGACACAGAACTTTAGGAAACTACTTTTTACACAATCTGAGAGCGGCCTCGACCTGTAACATGAGGAGCCTCATAAAGGTGTACATGTGTACTCGAAATCGATGAGCACAATCCCCAAATCGCAACCTTAGTAGGGGCGACATAGGCAACTGCAAGTGGTAACGCTATGGACCCTAGATGGTCTCTGCGAGGCGCAAAGGTCCCCACCACTACTAACTAATTAACTAAAAAATGGATAAAATTAATTATTAAAAAAAAAAGTTGTTTGATCCCTGCGCAGACGTGTCAAAATGATAAAAAGCTCACACAAGTTGATAAGCGAAAATTGTAGAATTGCCCCTTTTTAATTCTGTAAGCCGTATTCGCCGGACTTTTATAAACAATTCTTCCTTGGACAACTTGCATTCAGGAGAATTAAAATTCAACAATTATTTCATGAGCACCCTAATTGTAGGAAAATTGTAACATAATATTAGCTAACAAATAAATCATAATTATTACAATTAGGTAAATTAAGAGTGATGGATTTTTTATTTGGTACTTCAATTACTTAATATTTTAAAAAAAAGAAGATAACTCAACCGACATCTTACCCTTATTAATTTTACATAATTAAAATTGATTTTTGCATTTATTTAATTATAAGGAAACTTATGTATAATTTCAAAATTATAATCGCTTTAAGAATATTCAGCCATCGTTTAACATAAATTTTCCCTTTTCAATGTCTTACCTACAATATATCCCAAATATTATATCGATTTTTGATGGTTAATGAGCAAATGTTCTATGACACATTTTTTATTATTATTTTATTTTTTTTTTCAATATCTTCAAACCCACCCATCTGTATTGATTAGATTCAATATTCTATTCCTGTGTCATAAACTAATAAAAATTGACTTTCACTGGGGGTTGTTTAACTGTATAGCTCTGATTAAAGCATTATTTATTTACCGAACTTATATCTTAAAGATTAGACGTTCGGCTTTTTGATAGGTATTTGTATATACAACATAGGCCATCGACAAAATACTTAATTATTTAAATTAAATTATAAATTTATGAGCCTTTTACCCACATTAATGACCAGGTTTTTTTTTTTTTATATTACATAGGAAAATTCATCAACATTAATTTGATTTAATCGATTTTCCTTGACAAATCTAATAAAAATTTCCGCATTTTTGTGTATACATTATTGTAATACACGTTTTTCCAATTTTCATATAATTAATGGAAAACTCGATATAACAACAGGTTGGTCTATTTAATCTTGGTTTTTTTTTTTTTTTTTTTTTATACGAAAATTCTATTTTTTTTTTAATAGATTATGTACAAAGTACTTGACATCTAAAACTTTTAAATTTTTTTTTGGAACAAGAATGAAAAAATAAATAAAAAAAAATTACATTTGGGGATTTTAAATTGATTCGTGAAGTCATGCATAAGAGATTTTCTCTGTGCATGACTTGTTGTTATTATCTAACATTTAATGCTTAGAATGATATGAGGGTGGAAAAAGGGTGGAAATACCTATCTGAATATATAGAACATACATAATGTATTAAGATGAAGTAGCATGTTTTATGTTATATTAACTTTTAATAATATACTTACATAATATATATACTTACATGTTGGTATGTATGTTTGTATTTATATTTCCTACTGTACAATGTACATATGTAACTAATATCGTTTGGGCTTTTTATGATAAAACACTTTAGTTACTCTTCTAATGTAATGGAATAGAATGGTTTGTTAGCTCAAACAGTTGTCCAGTGCGTTGTTGTTATGTTTACTAAAACTTCGATAAAACGTTTTTGCTCATCTTCAGAGTTGTAAATGAAATGCTTAGGCAATGTTAATATAACCATTTATGGTTGCCGTCTTCTCGATGCTTTATAAAGAAATAAATTCTACTACAGTCTTTCCTCAGAATAAAACTCTCCGGTCATGTATTCGAGAGATCGTACGCATTTGAATAGAAAAACTAAGCCTTGATATTTTGCCATAAAAAATTCAGGCTGAAGTTAAAATTTGTTTAGTTTTTTTTTTCGAATACAAGACCCTGGGTCTTTTATTCGATTTAACAGGCACACAAGACCAAAGGTTTTTTTTCTCGAGGGACGACTGTAGTTAAAATTATAACCTAGCTCACCCTTCGTCTGTTTTTCTTTATATAATCATTTATAGCCATACATTTAGTTAGAATAGTATGGTTTTAGGTACAAAAACGAGAAATACTACTATATACTTAATATTTAATCTAAGTTAATACCTAATATTATATTAGAATAAATTTACTCAATTATATTTCACAATCAATACACATAAAGATAATTAAGCCGTACATTCAATAAAAAACTTTGTACGGTGCAAAGTGGCTGAACAAATTTCAATTAAAATAAAGAAAAGCAATCCCCCAAAATCAACAAAAAAAATAAAATATAAAAATAAAAAAACAAAACAATATAAATATACAAAACGAGGGAAAACTCTGGATAATGCAAAAATAATGTTTTTACTTTCACACCCAGTTTTCGAACAATATTATATTATATTATAGAGAAATACGTCTTCTACCAAATACGAAATCTAAAATAAAGTGAATTTACCTGCAAATCAATCAAAAATTTCAATTTGAATCAGCTTGTATGGTAATTGAATGTCGTTCCCATTGTATTTTTGTGGAAGACATTTCCATAATTCTATATC
The DNA here is from genome assembly GCA_026745375.1 of Platyura marginata. NCBI lineage: Eukaryota > Metazoa > Arthropoda > Insecta > Diptera > Keroplatidae > Platyura > Platyura marginata. The sequence continues at coordinate 38,540 of JANSTT010020088.1, read as the reverse complement.
TTCAGATTGTTTAGAGTTTTGTTTTTTTTTTTTTATTTATCTTTCGTTTTTGTTGTTGTTGTTTTTTGTTTTGTTTTTGTACTCATGCAGGTACCTACATATTTTAATATATTTTGTATCATAACTACCTACCTATTTTCAATCAATCACTATTTTTATGTTTTTTTTATATAAATTATGGTTTGTATTTTAGTCCAATAGTTGACACATGTTCTAGCTGTACAAATATTATCGCTTTTCTTGTTTCAAAGTCTTTTCAGATTGATGGTATAAAAATAACTATTTTTTCCTGTCATACATGTAGTCAATAAAGAATTCGCTATCCGAAACTTTCGCCCAAGATACCCAAATGATAAATTTGGTTTACTGATTTCAATTAAATTCGTTTGACAACTCAAAATCGACTGTCATCTCACACAATGTTGACAGACTAATCAAAATGGCCAGAGTTTACAGTGGCGCCAGTCTCTCTAGATTTACACAATCAAAAACTATTCAATAATGGCCATATTTGTGTCACGAATTTTATTAGGCTAATAGACCTGCTTGAAATTTTGATTATGGAGATCCATAAATTTACCAATAGTTCGCAGAGAACATCTTGATCGTTTTTGGAGTATTTGTTTTAATATGGCCATTTTTCTAATTTGCAATATTCTTCCATTTGATATTAGGATTTTTAAAATTTATTTCCATCTAAATTTAGCCCCTTAGGGGCTATGAATATTAAACATGAAACGAATTAATTTCTTTAAAACCAATTTTAGCAGGTATGTACTGTACGTTACATGTAGGATAGAAAAATAAAGCAAACGTTAGAAAGAACATTTGATAGGTATGAAATGGTAGAATTGTATTGTTTTATTTAACGAATAAATTAAGATGGTACATTATAATCCTATAAATCTTAATTTTAAACTCTGATTTTCAATTATATTCAAATAACAAATAGAAGTATCTGTAATAAATTTATGAAAAATGGAACTAAATCTGTCTCATTTTAATTATTAATTAATTTAAATATTAATATTTTACAGTCAAGTAAATTTTATTTTCCATAACTCCATGAGCAAACTTTTTTTTTCAATTTTGTTGAATAAATTTAATTGCGCACTCGAATATTAATGGCAACAGAAAATCTTTTTTCATCAAAATATCGTTTAAAATTAACGACCCTAAATAATTATTATAAAGCCAATATTCACAAAACAAAACAAAGTTTAATTGAATCTATAAAATACCTACTCCATTTTCTAGCATTTATATATTAAAGCACACATGACATCCTTCCAATTATTCTGTTAAAGGATAATTACGAAATAAATTATAATATCCTATTGAACTTAATATTAAATAAAATATTAAACACATTATTATATACAATTCATATTCATTTATATACATATAACATAACATACACATATATGTATGTATGTATGTATGTTTGGTACATATAGCTATACAGCTGGGAAAATCCTTTATGGAAGAAGTTTTTCCGCCTCTCATACCAATACATAAATTCATAAACATTACTTGAATGAAAGTAAATCAATATCTAATTACCACTATATGCGCATCAATTTAACCGACAGGAAGGGCAAAAGTCACCCCCTCTGGCAAAATAAATTTTTGTTTTTGCTTTTGTTTCTATATCATAATAGATTATGTTCTGCCTTTCATCGACGTTCAATGTTTGTATCATAATGCGAGATGGATACCACATTATTGATAGCATAAAAGCTTTTATTGTTGTAAAAGCAATCAATTTAATGATTTTTAGCTTTTTCGAAACACGAAAAGAAATAGAAAAAAAGCCTGATGACTGATGTACCATATATGTATTGTCTGTTTCATTGATGTTTTTTTATGTTAAATTATTTTTGTTTTATGTTTTTCGTTCTATAATTTTTCAAGAAAAAAAAAATCGATAATATCCTATATAGACAATATAATTTTGAGTATGTGATAGAAAAATATCGAATTTATTATTTAATATATATCGGGTATTAAAATAATGTTGGTCAAAAATATCTCTTGGGACAATGCTAAACGAAAAAAAAAATATATAGAACAAACCGATTACATTTTTACGATAATTTTTATCTATTGACTCTTTTTAATATCCGTGGTATTTAAGATTACTAATATTATTGTAGTAAAGCAAATATTTTATTTAATTAGGTGGCTACCAGACACGAAGCGTACATTTTTTGTGGAACGAAGGGAACTTGTTTTTTTTTAATTAGAAGCCTTTTGAGCGAAAATTGTATGTGATTAAATGAGATTTTTACATTATTTTTTTACGTGTAGGTATTTGTAAATCGATGGTTATTTGACAAATGTCTCTAACATACATTTTTTCAAAAATGGTTTTTTTATGAAATTTGGAAGTTTGGGATATTTTACATTATCTGGCAACACTATTTTACAAAATTTGTAAAATAACCATAGATAACCATTGTAACATTTATCTACACATATTATGACAATATAAAAAATATTGAATTGATTTATTTATGTGATCTTAAAATGCATTCCATACAATATCTGTAACTCTTCGGGAGCATATTAATTAATGAATTTTGAATATTTTTATATGGAAGCATTCTTTCTGTTATATATTAGTAACATTCATGGCTGGTGGCCACTATTCGCTTCAATTAGGTACATACATATATTTAAAAAAACAATGGGAATTTTTGAGGATCTGAACCTACCGATCCCTTTAGAATTAAAAAATAAGAAATATAAAACTTAAGTTTGAGGACACGATTATATTAATAAAAACTCAAATTTCAAATAAAAATATCTAATAGAAAAATGGGAAAATATGGGAAATTTACAATATTTAGTTACAATTTATCAAAAAAAAATAAAAAAATTCTATCATAAAGACTAATCATTTAATTCATTTAACAAACAAAACAAATTTACGTCGTATCCAATTGACTAACTATTTTTCAGGCTATATTCTAGTCACGTCTGACAGTGTTAGTAGTTTTGTACCCAACAAAAAAAAAAAAAAACCAACAAATTGGAAATTCTATTGTGAATCAACTAAACTTCTGCAAACCAACAACCCTCCATAGAACCCATAAAACACCTTTTTTTGCTTACAATAATAAATTCCTAATTCATTTTTTAATTTAATTTAAAGTTAAAGGGAGTTATTGAAAGAATGTTAAAATTAACTTAAAATAACCTAAAATTTACCCCAAAATGGTAATGGTAATTACATAGATCATTTTGCCCTTTTTTTATGTACATATAATGAAAATACTTACCTACCAAAATGTTTAATAAGTTTTTTTTTTTCCTTTCAATACACCTTCTATAGTATATAGATAGATGTGTGTATTCACACCGTAATCATCTTCTCCGAAACGAAAGTTCCTTCTATCAGACATATACTATCGAAAACTCGTTGAGATTCACATAATTGATAAGGCCCAATGTGATGTAAAGTACACAATAATCTTAAAAGAAAATAAATCCCCTGGGGATTGGCTATTTTCAAAAACCATTTTGTAGTTGTACCCTAATCAAGAACACTTTAGATGATACAAAATTTACAGAAAACACATAGAACGAGAAAAGAAAAAAAAAAAGAAAAAAAAACCAACAACAACAAAGTAACCGAACAGTATTAGTAACCTAATATAAAAAAAGCCTTTGAAAATTACGGGAAAATTTAATTCAAAAGCATCTACCCGAATCAATTTTAAATTCTTCACAATAACAACAACAACAGCAACAACAACAACAACAACAACAAAAAAGAAGAAAATGTTTGATAGACATACAAATCGAACCTAATTTTACCCTGGATCTCTTCAATAGCAAAAAAATTTTTTTTTTTTGCTTGTATTGATTATACAAACAAAAGAAAAGGGAATCCACAGCAAGAACTTTTTTCTCCGTGTATACATTTTCCAAAAAATTTACAAAAAAATTATCTTATTTATTATTCATGAAATATTTCACTCCAAAAAATTTCGGCTCGAACAATATCGTCTGTAAATCTGTACAAACAAGATTTTAAATTCAGTTACGCGTTAGTATTTTCTATATTTTATATACACTTTCCCAGAGCATGCAAATATAACGTAAGTATAACCAAAAGTACATATTGATAAACAGGAAAGCTCTCGCAGTCATCATTTTTTATCTTTTTTATTTATTTATTATTTATTTATTTTTTTTTTTTTTTTTTTTTCTTAGAAAATGTTCTCGTTATTTTTGAAGTTAATGATGATTTCCTGTTCACACAAAATAATTTCTTTGATATATCAAACAAACCAAAAATTTTTTATTGATGGAATTAGGCACCTTGTTATTTATGTTATAGGCGGGCTCCTTCAAAAACATAATACATTTTCGGGCGAATATATATTTTTTTTTTTTTTTTTTTTTAGTACTTGGTAATTATTGAAAATCTAAGTATAATATGTGACCCAATTTAAGTTATTATTTTCAAGCTTTTAAGCTGTATACTTACGATAACAAATGCCAGTTTTTATGAACATCTTGTGACAATCACTTCTTCGTTTTTTTTATTGCGTGTTTGAACTGTTCTTTTCCTACTGACACTGCTGCGCCATTGTTAGTTGACTGGAAGGACTGACGAACAAATAGACAATGAGATATTTTGCAGTTTTTTCTTCTTTTTTTTTAATAAAAATGCAATGCTGCTATGTATACGAAAAGACCACTGATAAAAATAAATAACTGGTGAAAAAACTAACACGTACCTACTCGTATCCTTGGTATAACTAGAAATGATGCGAAATCATTAATAAACCATGAAAATAGTAATGGTTTCAGAACTGAACGTTACGCAACGCATTGAAAATACATTGAAAGCGACCAGTAATTATACCGTATACAAATTAAATAAGACAATACTAGCTGGAAAAATTCCAATCATTTGATAGAAGTTTTTGTGATCAACGCTTTCGGAAACACATGACTAATCCTTACGATTTTCAATAGAACTTCCTTAATTTTAAGCAGATTAAAATGATTGGAATTTTTCTGTAAATCCCTTGAATGGGACCACTGGGCTAAGAGAGAAACAGCAATGGGGTTTTTTTTTCTGTTGGTAATTTTCTGCTGGAAATTTTATGTTGGGAATTTCGTGCTGGCAATTTTCTGTTGGTAATTTCTTGCTAATGATGGAAACTTTCTGCTGGTAATTTTCTCTATACATATAATTTTGTGGAAGATGTACCAACATATTGGTAGTTGCAACGAAAATGTTTTCTTATTTGTTTCTTGTCGACTACTATTTTTCGAGGAAAATTGGAAATCATCCAGATATTGTTGTCATATTGAGTATTTAGAACCAAGAAAATAATAATTGGGATGCTTTAAAAATTAATTAAATTTTCTACAGCCTTTTTAATTTGCGGGATATTTCATAATAGTTGAAACCAGAACATTAATTTGAAATCTGAATGTAATGCAATTCATGTTAAGCTTTTTCGACAATTATTAAGTATTTTTTAATACAGGTTGATTATACTAGTACTAGATAATACATAATAACAATAACAACAACAAATCAGATCAAAAGCCATATGTAAACCAAAAATCAATTAGTATGTAATTTGTGTATTATGCATGCAGTCGGTAATTGAATTGGAGTAGTTTATGACAACGTTATCTGTATGGAGCTAGTCATAGCCAGATCAAATTTATAATTTAAATTATAATATATGAGTTGGAGTACCAACATCCATAGCACATACATAGCTGCTTATGCCTGCATATATTTATGTACGGCAGTAGGTACCTAGTCAACAAATAAATAATCCAAACTTGTAATACCTATGTACGTATATCGCTAATAAATAATTAATGCTTGTTATTAAATGTATTATCAATTAATATCAATATCGACATTTATGAATATAGGTAATAAGCTATGATTCAATAAGAGGTGGAATATCGATACGAACGTTTAAAGGTGAAACAACTGTATCCGACCTAGTAATATCCGATGCTGATTTATCCGATTCAGGAAAGTATACCTGTTCGCCATCCAACGCAGATGTTACCAGTATAAGGGTGCACGTTCTAAGTGGTATGTATTCTCACACAATTTTTTTTTTTTTTTTCATTCTTTTTTTCTATTTTTCCTCATATATTTTCTTTTTGTATTTATTTATTTACTCATTTATATTATACAATTTCTTGCTTGACCTTATTTCTGAAGATGTATTACTGAAGATATCTCCGCATTTTTACTTTTATGCCCTGATGCCTGGCTATAGAGTCAAGGGTAAAATGTTCACTATACTTATATACATATATATATATATATATATATATATATATAAAATATAATACCATAGAATCATATAAAATTGATGAAGAGGATTATGAGAACAAACAAAGGCCTCATGAACTGTAAACAGTGCCTTCTTAAAGGATTATATATGAAAACATTTTGAAATTGAAAGATTTAATGTCAACATTTAGTACCCAGATAGAATCTTACAGACTTTTGTCCAAACTATTTTGCATAACAATTTGAAATAATTATACATCAAAATGTGGAGATTTCTAATGGGATGTCATTTGGTGTGTAGGTGGTTATATATATGACCTTTTGAGAGGTCATAATAGGTTGTTAGATTTTCTATATAGATAGTATAAATGGAAGATTTCAGACATAATAGATTTTATATGGTAATCGTATGGAAAATATATATGATTTCCATCAGCATTTGTCTTATCTCAGATTTAGAGAAATATGCTCTTAAAAAATCGGAAATGATTGGAAAAATATCAAATTTTTTTCCTTTAAAAATCGATAACTTCTTAAAATGTAAAAATTTAATTTAATCTTCAAAGCTCTGGGACCTTACAACTGCCGATCTGATCCGATTTGATTAAAAAAAATCACTCCAAGTGCTACTACCGAACAATTTGTTAAAAAACTGTATCTATTGTTTGAATATATATTTATTTATTTTCCGATGATGACCATAGATAATTGGACTAACATCAATTTCGAAGGATATTAAAATACCTTCACAACAATATTTTTATTTAACTTAATTATAGTATTGTAGCTTCTTTGCTGCTTCTCCCACAATAGAGACTATAATGAGTATTTTTAGTAGTCATTTTTCTTTTGTACTTATATAGCAATAATTTATTAACTTTATTATTTTTATTTTGTTTTATTTTTTTATTAACACCATCTTTCTTCATTTTTGTTGTTCAGAAAAACTTCTTTTAAAACTCTTTTTATCCTTCTATATTATATGGGGCAATATTTTATAATTTATTAAACAACATTATGCACATTTAAAAAAAAAAAAAAATAGAATATGGCTAGACAATATTCGAGAAATACACATTTTTATCATTATCTGATAATATGTTTTCCTTATGTTTAAAAATTAACCCTCTTTTGACATAAATCATATAAACCCCACTTTACGAAACATTATGCTACATCATCAAATTTCCAACTTTTCTATATTCATAAATAAAGATTTTTATTAACTTCTTTATTGAGCATCGATTGCTTTTGCCGACAAAAAAAAATAAAGAAAGAAAAAAAAACAGGAATATTACTACTAACCACACTTTACTAACAGGAATATATTGATTTCATTCGATTTGCTCCGACTCATATCAAAATCGCCTATATTATAATCTCTATATATGGTACACATACACATAAGTGAATATATATATACTTACGTACCTATATGTATCAACTTTTTATATAAACTTGTACCATACACCTGCATACAGTCAGTCTTCTTCCAAACAATGCTTGACATTACAGAAGCTTTGACAAATTTTCAAATCTGGTTTGTTCGACAATAATATAATATAAAGTATGTCTTTACATTCAGTTATTTCCAATCCATTCAATCCATCCTTTTGTATAATCGTTCCATATATACCTACCTATATACATGTATAGCTCTACTTTTAAAGTCTGAACTGAATATTCCATACCAATTCTCTATCAACTATATGTAGATATAGATACCAAGTTATACATAAATGTAAAGCTGTAACAACGAATATAGTCAGATATTTGATTTTATTACAGGTGAACACCCTGCGGCAATGCAAACTGGGACATCGTCTATATCTGTCCAGTGTGCGCATACTCTGGCACTTGGCATTCTTATCAGTATCTGCAACCTCTTCAGAGCACATATTCAACTATCGAAGATCAACGTGCAGTTCTCAAATAAAAATGAAAATTACTCGAACAGGGTGCGGTGATAACTTTTGAAATATGTACATGCAAAAATTGTGTATTGATTCTAAGATTGTATAAAAGGAATATAATTAATTTACCATTTAAAAAAGGTCGAACTGTAAGTTTCACTTCCAAAAAAAATTTAGAAAATAATGGAGAGTTTATTTAAATAAAGAGAAACGAAATGAATTTCAATATTAATTGTTTTTAAAGTATAAATAAATAGTTAAGAATTTGTACATATTATGTTAATGAACTTGTTTTAAGAATGTATTTAGAATGAAAAAAAAAAAAAATTAAGAAAAAAAAAATGTAGTTAGGTCATGGTTATTCTTATTATAAAATTCAGTAAAACTATGCTATTTCATGACTTTTTTTTAAATTCAACCTTTTACGTATCAATCTAATAATTACAAGCCCAGAAAGAAGAGATACAAGATGAAAGAGTTCTACATAAAATCTTCAATAAATTTGTAAGAATAATAAAGTCTCAGTGAAAAATTGAAAAAATCGTGATTACTGTTTGGGTACGTCACTATGTTTTGGATAAAAATTCGATTAATTTTACTGGATTCGTTTGCCATTTCCCATACGCATATGAATCTTCTTGAAACTGAAATTATTACTTTACAGTGCTTTCCTGAAAAATTATGATATTCCTTCTATTAAACACGGTTGAAAGCTTGAAAGCATAATCTAATCCAAACAAATTAAGTTTTTCTTTCAAATACCGATGCAATATTAAAGCAATCATTAATTCCCCAGAGTAGATGCTAACGAGATTAAAATGCAATATTAAATATATACAAGGAATAGATATAGAAGGACGCACTAGGATGACGTAAGAAAAAGCACGTGACTGAGGTAGATATATTTTGAACGATAGATGAGAGAAAGATGTATGCTTCTACGTTGATAACGGTAGGGTCATGATAATGGCAGTGGTGACAAACCTCATCATACACCTAATACAGGTCTATTCTTTTGGCTGATACAGATTCCGATACCATCTTTAATATAGTATATCAGTTAGTGCTGTTTGATGATATTTTTGTAGGAGCTGTAGTTTGTAATTTTCTTCTCAATGTCTATAATGTAAGTAGAAAGGAAGGTAAAGAAAGGTAAAGACAAATTGCTAAAAAGCAGAATACTACAAATTTTTCCTGGTTAAAGCCCTACAAGAAGAACCTGTCGAATAATCTTGAAAAAATCGTTATTTGTAAAAGCGTTTTGTCGTTGTTAACATACATTTTGTTTTTTATTCTACCGACCAAATGGCTCAGTAGATTGAGTGGTTGCCCTTGGAGCGGAAAGTCCTGGGTTCAAGTCCGACTGTTGGAATAAATCAAGGAAATGATGTGTTAATTTTAGTCTAAAGCCGGGTGGTTAGATTGCACTTAAAAACAGTCTAGAAATTGCATCATTTTAAAATGTCAGTCCTTTAAAAGTTACAGGTAAAACGGCGAGCATTTGTAATGTTTTCAGGAAAAACACCTCAAGTGATGCATTTCCACACACAAACACAAAGAAAATGTCGTCATATCAATAAGATAAATGCACATTCAGTAGTAACAAAACGGCACAATTATGCTAATTGATAGATCACGAAAATAAGAAGAAGAAGTAGATTCTACTTGATTAGAGTTAAACGCTATTTTCTCTCTTTGGGGAGAAGCAATTGATCTACAACAAAATATTTTGCTATGTATCTTATTCAAAGTAAATATTTTTTAACTTCATTCCACCCTAAATCTTTTCCTATACATAAGTAGGTAGTTACATAAATAATTAACGGAGATGGAAATTTTAAGAAACTTTATATTATAATCATTCGAACAAGTTTCTACAAACTCAAGTTCAATAAAATGTCTCAAATAAAAATTCTTCTTCGCTGCAATTTCTAAAGAGATTTCAATTTTCCCTACACATACTAAGTAGATTGTAGATCCTATCTAAGAATTAGTAAACACCACCTACCTCTATATGACATAATAATAAGCAAACACATTTTCAATGGTTGCATATTTTATAAAAAGATTTCGTGAGGAAATTTAATTAGGAAACGCTGCTCTATGTATGTACGTCTGCATTCTGTATCTATGTACATATATATGTACGATAGAGCAGATTATCGTTATATGTAGCTATTTGCACATATGTTCGTATACAATTACTAATTATTGCTTAACCTCAATGAAATGTTGTTGTGTCAAATTACTAATTGTTACATTTCATGTTCTAGTAACAATATTTAAAATTCAAATTTATTGGTGAAAATATGGCTAGATTGCGGGAAAATTAATGATCAATGTTTTAGATTTCTCATAAATATTATGTAATTAATGTTTCGTGTTTTATTGGGACATTATATTTTCTATCCAATGGAAAACTAAGCTAAAAAAAAAAACAAAATATCTATATAGGTACTAGAGGTAAGTATAATCTATCTGACGTCCTTCCAATTTTCTCTATAATTCTATATAATATTAAATTACCTATTTCATGAATATTTGACCACTCCAAACCTGAACACGTAGCGTTAGACAGACATATTGTTACATTAATTGATGATTCAACTATATCACATTTCTTATTCTCATGTTGTCATTCAATTCCATTAGTTTAGTTATATACCTACATACATATGTCCTGACTATATTTATCTATCTATCTTCAGAATACAAAACTATATACATACATACATATATGTATAACATAGGATCAGATAGGAACCTATATGTATATATATAAAGAAGCAACTTATCATTTAGAAATACAAATCGACAAAAAAAAAAAAAAACTATGGCCACCTTCAAACCAAGAGCCTTTTTCTAAGAGGCAATACGAACTAAGTTTAATTAAGTTCCATAGAATGTTTATTATGGTGTTATTAAAGCTTTTCACAGAATTTCTCGGTTTGGCTCTTATAAATAAGCCATAATCTTATAAAGTAACTTAATTTGTACAATTCTCTTGAAACTTGTTTGTCGGAGTTTTCGTGTCTTGCCAGACATGTTTTGTGTGCACGATGAATCTTGCATAGAATATATAGAATTATTTTCAATAAATTTGTACATATTTAGTATACAAATATATTATCTACTGCCAAACATATATGTAGTATACATAATTGACAGGTTTAATTTTTTTGCGCTAATAATGTTTAATTTCTAAAATTATGTACTTCTTGTTGACTAGCTGGTATTAAAAATTATCAATAATTTACAATATTATGCACACTTGGAATATTGTGATTGCAGAAAATGAATTAACAAATATTAGGTCATTAGGTGAGAATTGAATCTCTTCAAAAGACACATAAATGCATAAAATAAATAAGACCTCCATTTTGAATTGAGTACACACAAAAAAAAAATCAAACTGATAGTCCCCCATTTAATTTTTAATTTTTTTTATATGTAGATAAGATCTCATGAAAATATATTAAAAAATTGTTGTTTTTGTATAAAAAATTCTTTGCTTACCTTTATTTTCTTTGTTTACACCGACACAAGTCTGATTAATTTTTATTTTTTAATTTTATTGGTAGACATTTTTTTTACCGAGTGTATTATCAATGTCCCGATCATTCTTGGGAATTTTTTTTTCTTCACTTGAACCCCACTGCAATAACCGTAAATAGTTCATTTTTCACTAGCGCAAACACAAAAACACGAACTTTATTACACATTATTCGCGAATTGAATCAATTAATCGAATCAATTAATTAAATATATTTGTGAGAGCAACCGAGCTGAAAAAGTATGCAGACATTTTATCACGTCAATAAAGTACTTTGCCCATAGATCTAAAAAATCAATGGATACAATATAAAGTACTTTGCCCATAGATCTATTATCAATAGATCTAATTAATCAATACAACAAGGTACGTTTAAAGACGACATTTATATTATGACGTCATAATATATTTGCCATTTTTATTTTATTTTATGCCAATATTTATAATTACTCGCAATTCTATCCTCCGTTTAAGATAATACAATTTGTCACAAATCCTAATTATGTACATCATAAATCCATAATGATGATGGAACACTTTTTATAGATTTATAGATTTATAATATTAGATGTGTGACTTTAATTTTTTCCATTATATACATATATGTAAAAGGCCTAACTGCTGTAATAAAGATGAGGCATAACGTTTTTAATTTTAATAATGACGTATACTAGATTTGATTGGTTGTGTTGGGTATTACGCTCTATCTGAAAATGATCCATTGCGTTATGCCGTTATGCATAGAAGTGTAACGTTATTCTGTTGACTGTGAAACATTAATAATAAATGTATTGTTTCTTATTGTGTTTTTTTTTAAAGTTCAGCTTTTGGAAAAGTGTTTGTCGTTGTAATGTAAATTCAATTTTATTGTTTTAATTTACTTATCCAGATCTTTCTGGTATGAATTTTTTTGCGAAAACAAAAATGTCAAGTGATAAAAAATTGAAGTTCGCTATTTATAGAGAGAGGTAGTCTCTTATTACAGTTCATCCCAAATTTTTGGACAGAATAATAATATTTGCAGCGGTTTTGTTAAAATGGTAAGCAAAATACAATTTTTTATTATTTAATTCGATTATTTGAGATTTTTGTGAATTCTCTATCAAATATTAAATATAATGGTGGAGTACTCTAGTACAACAACTACATAGGAATGCTTGAATATTCGATATGATATGATAATAATTTTAGTGAAAGTTTTTCTCTGTAAATAAATATTTTGAAAAAGTGTTCTTCTATGTAGAATTGTAGGTAACGCAAAAACATTTTTCAAATATAAAAATGCTTATTACTTCCCACAATTACTTCTTTATATAACAATACGGAGAGGTATACATACCTAATGAATACTTTCCGGAAAAATTCCCAACTTTACAATTTTTTTTTAACTATTTCCGAAAGTATTTCTACAAAACATTTTTTTTATTGTAAGTATGATAAATTATCGTTAAATGCGAACAATAATTTTTAACAATAATTCAAGTACCTAAATATATACTGACACTAGGAGTAATTTCATTTTTTTAATATAATTTTGATTATGTTTGTTATGAAGTGGCGGCTCGTGAGTAATATTGATCCTATCATTGTCCGGCTATTTTCAAAATAAACTTAGGTCATTTTGATGGAAAACTATGTATATATTTTTAAATTTTTTTTAATATTCAGCATTTTTGGCAGATAAATTTTTTGGTAAAAGTTAACACTTTAAGATCTATACATTTTCAACGTGAAAATGGTTAATCAAAAATGTTTAATAAGCTACCACCCACAGAATTTGCGTAAATTTTTTATTTTTAAAAATGGTAACTCTCAAAGGTGTAGTTCAAACGGTGCCTTAGGAGGTATTTTTAAAAATAACTTAATGAACTAAAAACAAAGAATATATCCCTGAAAAAATTTATTTAATTTTTTTTTGATTAACTCTTTTATGTTTAAAATGTATGGACCTGAAAGGGGTAACTTTTTCAAAAAAATTTATTTGGCAAAAAAAGCTAGAAATTGAAGATAATATAAAAAAAGTTTCAAAACCACGTCTTTAATATTAAGAAAGTTCATAATTGTGTCATTTTTTAAAAAACTGCCAAAAAACGGTCATCGTAATCGAATCCCCAATTTTTTTTTAATTTTTATCCATCAAAATGACCTAATTTTTTTTTTTTTAAAAAAAAAAGTCCCACGATAATGTAATCAAAAATTCTATCAAGCCGCCACTGATATTATGTCAACATTTTTATAGAACACAAAATGTCTGGTTTTGAACGACATGAAGTAATATCCAACCTCAATTAAATGCATACTTTCAAAGAATTGTATCGTACATCACTTTGAATGGGTAAAACGTAAAACTTACTGAAAATTATAAAGCGACCAAAGTCTTTCCACCCATCTATAGAATTTGGTTTTTTTTATTCAAAACTCAAACTCAAACAAAAAAGAATCATTAAAGGTCGATATTACGGTTTCATCTTTATGGCATTCATCCCTTATAGTCGTATGAACAATCACTGGGGGATTTCGAAAAATAAACTTTTAACTATTTGAAAATCATTGCAAACAGAACACAATCCGATCATTGTATGTATAAACTACACAGTAAGTTTAAATATTTGTTTGTGAAATAGTTAAATACATTTTCTGGGGAAATATTTATCTATATGCAACTAGCAGCTACACATACATACATACATACAAACATACATACATACATAAGTATAATAAATGAGAGAAAAGTTTTATTTAAATTTATACAGGAAAATCAGAATACTACACAACAGACAGCATACCAGATAAATGGAATTATTGTCCGTAAGGACTTTTTTATCGTACAATATCTACATAAGACCTATAGCACGAAGAATTTTTGCATATTTCCTAATGCGTTTAGTCTGCTGTCTGATTTGCATAACATAGTAAGTAGAAATGTACACAATAGTCACTAATGAATATTTTAATTAAATTCGTTTATTACTAAAAGTACAGACAGACACACCAACAAAAAAGAACAGTACAAAATGTAATGACATTTTTTTTTTGTGCGCTTCCTTTTAACTATAGCGCGACACAGGACGTGAACTTCAATTAACTTTCAAATTTATATATATACGCTTTAGGCGGGCTACAGTTTTTTTTTTGTAAATATTTTTGTTTGTTGATCTCATGCATATCTTCCTACACGCATTACTTCAGAAAACTTATAATCATCTCAAAATGGAAAAAAGGACAATTTTTTTTAACGTCCTACACATTCGTCAACATACCTACAGAGGATCCCACTAGGGCTCAGGTGTATGGTTGACTCTCATAATATCATATCATATAATTTTGTTCACTTTATTTTCTTCTCTATAAGATGATGAGATATGTAGGTGTATAGTAGTGGGAGTAAAAAATCTTAAAAGCTCAACAGGTACCTGTATAGTCGAGAAGAATTGTACTCATGAGTACTTATACTTTGAGTTTTCCAAAAAATAATAATAATTTCTTAGCCGGTGCTCCTGGGTAATGCGAAAAAAGATATAATTTTTTTTGCCAAGATGTTGATATTTTGCTGACTGCTGAGAAATATTTTACGAAGAAATGATTCACGAAGCAATATTTAAGAAGAAATCTTTTACGATGTTAAGTATTCACGAAGAAGTATTTCATGAATCAATTTTTACAAAGAAAAGTTTACGAAAAAAGATGCATAGTACATTTATATACTCGTATTTAGGGTATATAAATCGATAAGTATCGAGAACAGCTAAAATACTAATGGCAGTCATTTATCTAAGGCGGTCTGATAATCAATAAAAATGTTTGAGAAACTTAAAAGTCTCAGCACATTTAGAAATATTTTACCTCTGTCAACATGTGAAGATAAACTGTGCTATAGTAGATTTATTTACAACGTAACGCAACCTATGCCATTGACGATGAGACATTTAAGAAGTACTTCTTAGTCGTTTAAACAAAAACATTTACTGAGGGGAATAGAATATTTGCAGGAATAATTAAGAATCACATTTAAATTCTTTTAAGATTAAATTATGATCTCCAGTGCATCTTTTGTCAATTTATTTTTGTTTTTTTTTGTATCATTTTGGGCGACCTTAGATAAATTCCTACAGAAGAAATGTAAAGTCAGAAAAGATAGAGCAAAGATTGAAGATTATAAATAAAATAATATTGTTTTGTTTTATTTTTCTTATTTCGGATTTCACGATCCACTAGTTATTCCTGAAAATGTTTGTACAAAGGGTTTTGGCATTATCGCCTTGGAACTACATACACCCCAAAATTAAGAAATGATTTTTTTTTTTGTACTGAAAATGTTTGGTAATCGATTGTTTGAGTACGATGCATGTATGTATATGTGCTACAAGAACGCTTGGCGCATTTCGGCTCCTACACAATACTCCTTCAGTCATCTTTTCATAATAACTAGAAAATTTAGATTCATCTTCCCAATTTTTTTACAGATTTTTTGCAGATTTTATTGGAAAGAATTTAGGTATTATTTTTAATATTGGTTGAATTAATATTTAATCAACAATAGTAGGCCAAAAAATGCATTTAAATTATTTCCCAAAGAAAGCAGACATTATATCGATGGCTTATATACAATAACCGCTAACTTATTTTTATGTACTTTTCAAAAGACAGTAAAAACTAAAGTACCATAGGTCTATGGATGCATAAACATCAATTTTATGCAATAAAAAAAAATCAATAAAAATGAGTTAGCGGGTATTGTATACATAAAAGCTATCGATATATTGTTTAGAAATTTCTAAAACATATTTATATTATATTTGATATTTATATTTGATAGATTTGATAATCTCTGAGACCAAGTACTCTGATTTCGCTCAACATAATCATTTGATTTCAACAGAGAAGTTAATGTACATATAAACAAAACTTACGCTAGAACATAAAATCATAAATAGTAAATAACAAATTACCCGATCAAAAGAAATAATTTTTTTTCAGAAGTGGGATCAGCCAATAAAAAAATTACTCCACTATATAATTTATATTTTTCGTGCCACATACAATTCACAATAATATAGACGAAGAAAGAAACAAAAAAATAAACCACGAGAAAAAACGTGCTCAAAAATGATAGTAAATCTTTCACTATATGTACAATATATGGTATATGTACGTATGTAGGTACACACTTGTACAATCTTACAAGAAATATATATTTTCTTGGTTAAAATAAAAATAAATACTTAAATCAAATATTGACTCTTTTGATTTCCTTCTTTTTCTCTCAAGTTGTTTCATTAGCATAAATAATTCAGCAAACATGCAAAACAGTAAATTGTTATTATATTGTCATCATACATATGTATGTATGTATGTACAGTACATATGTACATAATATGGAAAAACAATCAACTCAAAAGTATCATCCCATATGATAGATATCAAATTGCTTGGCATCCAAATATAGCATAAACAAAAATATGATTGTGAAGCACAAAATCACAATAAAAATGCAAAACGGAGAAATTCAAAAAAAAAAAAAAAAAAAAAGAAAAAAAAAACCAAAAATATTTATATTCGCTATGCACATTTAATAATGTTTGTTTGTTTGAAAGAGATATACAATAGAGAGGTATACATACTTACATATTTGTATATATATATATATACATAATGTATACTTGGTTGCACGACCTGAAAGCCTTCATATAGATAAAACGCTTTTCCGATGCTTTTCAATAAAGGTTGATGTATGATAAAATAAAAGTGTTTTTCAATTTGACTACATATGAAATATTCATCTGAATGGTTTGGTATATGTGTGGAAGAAATATAAAAATTTTTCTAAACTTCTGGCATAAAAGATACTAGAGAAAAATGATAGATATTTTATATATATGTATGTATGTATATGTGTGAAGAAAATTCAGTTTCATTTATATGCACATCATAGTCTGAAAACGTACCATATTATGTAGTGTAATGTTTAGGGGATAATGAGGTTATTGTAATTTTTTTATTCTTTTTTTTCTAAAATTAAAAAAATTATTTTATTTATTTTTATGTTAGTTTTTCGTACTTTTACAATTTGTGATTTTGAAAATGCTTGAATTATAACAAAAAATAATATCAAAATGGCCGCAAAATCAAAATTTTTTTATTTGTTAAAATATGTGTTACAATGTATATTAGAATATGGGTTACAATATTTGTTAAACAAACTCATAAAATAGGAGGTGCATGGGTGATTACAGTCCCCCTTCTATTTACGACCATGATCTTTTTAGTTACTTCAAAATAATATTTTTAAATTTATAAATTTTGATATTGTGGACATTTTAATTTCCATGTAACTTCTGAAAGGGGGGGGTGGTGGATTTTTTTGCTTTTAAAACACCATTAATCATATATATGTAATCATTTGATTTTAAAGAAACAATGGTACTGACATCCTAATTTTCGCCAAAAATTACCATTTTATGGCCATTCTTCTTACCCGCCATCCCACTCAAATAGATATTCCAGAATCTAACATTCTTTTTCAAGACCCCTACACAGACTAATTTAAGAAACCGAAAAAAAATTCCGGAACAACGGACTGCACATGCACAAATTCTATTTTTCATAAGCTTTTTCTGCCTTTGACATTTTGAGGAAGCAATTAGGGTGGCTATAGCAACCATATTTTTTGCAATCAGTGACGCCAACCTTGTGACCAATGAGCTTACAATCAATCGAAAATTCTTTTTCATGTCACTAATGTATTTATGAAGCTACCAAACGATACAAAGCGACAAAGTAGAGCTTTTCAATATTTTTTTTTTCATTCTCATACATTATTCTGCCCTCTCTCCTATTTGGTTCAAAAGCGCTTCAGTAACAGCTTGGTTTTCATATATATGCAACGATTTATTTACGAGTTTTAATTTTCATTTGAAAATAATTCAAGTGGAAATTTGCTGTAAATATTTTGTGGAAAATTACTTGATAATTAAAAGAACCGCATTAAGACCATTGTAGGTACGTACGTAATTGCTTTTTTTTTGTTGTTGTTATTTTTATTTTTTTAGTAAGTGTAAATTACTTCCACCAGTAAAATCGAATTTTACAAAGATTTTGTTCAGAAAGTTTGTTTTTTTTCTCCAAAAACTATGTTTGAAAATTTGTAAATTTTAAATGGAATATTTTATCGTCTATCCTACCTACCTATTTTCAAGTAAAATCTTATTTGAACTTTCTGCATCGAATAGCTATAGATTCTGTGATTTTACGTATAAAAATTGGATGGCAATACCATACCAACGTACCAACTATGTACTTATATAAAGTTGACATTTCATACAAAATGTTTAAAAGGATTTTATTTAATATATGTATTTGAAAAGGGAACTATGATTCATATAAAGTAGGTAACATGGTTTTTGATATGTATTTTAAATAAAAAAAAATAAATCTTTTAGAACTTCTTGCAAAAGTTATTACTACAACTTTATTAAACTTTTATAAAGAGATTAAATGTCTAGAGAGTTATGATACATTTTGTAAAGTTTTTAATGAGGATAAGAATGAATATTTCAGTTTTATTTTCTACTCGTAGGTAATTTGATTGAGTCAGAAAATAGAATGGGGTAATCACATTTACGGCCAATGGCGATGTTAGTGTATAAAAGAGGCAATTTTTTTTTTTTTTTTTGGGGAGTTGTCCTTTCTTTGTAATATGTAGCTGTATCTGGATTTTGTTCACATTGTCCAGGAAATCAATTTATATTTAATTTTCCTTGCAATAATATTGAGAATTTGAGCCGTTTTGAAGTACTAATTTAGTGTCTATTTTTAGAAATTTTTCACTCAAAAAACATATGAAATTCTTGGAAAAATTACGAAATTTGATAGTTAGTCATAAATGTTTTAACCAAAAAAAAAAAAAAACACTTAAGAACCGTAAGATGTCGTTTCGCTCCAAATATATCTGAAATCCCTTTTTGAACCTGTGCCCTAATTACTTTTGAAGTGGCTTTTTTTGGTGATTTTTTTCTAGTTTTTAATGTCTATAAATCCGGCCCCTAATAATATAACCAACGTAAAACAATATACGAGAGCGGACACTTTAAATATCTTAAACTGAATCAAAGAAATAATTCAATAGAAATTTTTTTGTTTTTTTTTTCTCCGGCGTAATGGATTTGACTACCTCTTAAAAACATAATATACCAATCCTATAGCTCCATTAATGAATAAAGTCTGGAGGCTAATAGTATATTGAAGCCAACATGTGAAATAAGAAAAACTAGCTAAAATTCATATACAATATAAAGAGATGCAGGATGCATTTTCTATCACAATAGCGTACGACCGCATACCTTTACTGCAATCGCTATGCTATGCAGCAAATGATATAAAAGAGTATAAAATTGGGGAACAATTATTTAATCCACCATGTTCGTTAGTAGGTTACTGGTAGTTATTAAAAACAGCCTTTGTGTCTTGTTCGTGTAGTTTTTTTATTTTTTTCATACTAAAGTAAATTTATTTACTTCATAATTAATATTGGATTTGCAAAAAATAGTGTTAAAAACATTTAATTAAATACCAAAAAATTCTCAAATATAGATTTTGCGAAATATCTTTCTGTTACCTTGTTAAATACTAAATTAAAATCTTTATTAGTACAAAAACAAAACATGGTAGTTACATAAAATAGAAAAACGTGACATGTAAATAATCTCTGACACAAACATTTACAAATAAAAAGCCCTTGTTATTTTCTCGATTTAATTAAAACTTTTCTGAATAAGTCAACTGACAGTAAAACGTTTTTCAAATAGATTAACTATAGCTAAACTGAACCAGCATTAAAACGTTTCATGTTCCCATATGAATTCCAGTTAAACTAATGTTTCATAAATGCAAATGATAGCACATTTAAACCCATAATCATAATCTTCTAGTCAAGCTCTATGAAATTTGTTTTGCAAAATATTTGCAGAATAAAAGCTTTCATTGGAATTGTTTTTATTATTAGCTAATTTGAATGTTGTTTAACTACTTGCAAATTTTTGTAGTAATTGTAGTTGTCTATTTTTTTTTTATATCAATTTTCTATTAAAAAAGCCAAAGAAAAACCATGTGGAGGGTTACACTGCACCTTGAAAATATTTATCTTAATAGATTTTTGCTATCTTCATTTTTAATTTTCGTTGCTTTAATATTTAATATTTTAGTATATACGAGTACACCTCTAGAACGAAGGAAAATTAAAACATAAACCATTAAGAAAAAAAAAAATTGTATGATAACTTATTTATACGACTTTGTCCTTATGTTTTTCTTTCTGTACAAAAAATAAATATTGAGTGCCTTATTCATTGATTTTCCATACATATTTTAAACAAAACAATTCTCCGAACAATTATCATATTTTTTTTTTGGCAATATATGCAAGGAATAGATATGAAAGGAAGAGAAAATTGGGAAAGTCTAAAGAAAAAACAAATTTTTTCCCCGAATTCCATAAATTTGATCTTAAAATATTAAATTTCATTTTGAAAAATTCCAAATAATTACGAAACGACGTAAAAAATCTAGAATAATTGATTAAAATCTCTAGAAATTATAAAAAATTGATTGCAGTGCCATAACGGTAAGCGGTAGAACTTTTTGGTTTACTAATTAAATTTTCATTTTTTTCATTCTCTATAATTTTTCTCATATTCATTTTTTCTCTATTTCGAATATATTTCGAGTTAATGTAAATGAAGTATCCCTTCTCCCCAATAACTTGTTTAATAAACTGTCAAAATTTCAGCCTTCTAGCATCAGCCGTTTCACGAGATTGAAGATGATGGTAGAAATTTTTTTCTATATTTGTAACATTAAAGGACGTTTACTAATCAAATACTAAAGTTATAATACGCTTCGATGATCCGCTCATACGAGTTTTTGGAATATGCAAAGAAATGTTGTGGTTTCTCATTTATTTCATTGACGGAACGCCACTAGTAGATATAATTACCTATCCTAATATCTTTTAATATTTAAATTTAAATTAACCAAATACTGTACAATACTCCTTAAAGTAGCAGAAACAATTGTTGACAATTTTGGATATTTTGCCCAAAATTCAATTTTCTCAAAAGCCAATGTCAATGTTGATTTATTTAGTTAATTTGAATTCTTATCAAAATCCAAGTTTCCCTTCTACATATATAATACGTTAACGTTTCGTACACTCATGTGCCAAATATTTTGCCAAGCACAAACGGTAGAGAAGTGATATAAGTTTAATCATGTTAGTCCCAAAAGGGAAGTAAAAGTTTTTGGAATTAATTACAAACCATTCCTAAAGCTGTACCAAATATTATCTGAAAAAGCTTTTACCTTAATTGCTTCAACAACCGATTTGATGTCCCCATTGGCATAATCCTAGAGTTTTCCAGAAATATATTTGAATAAAGATTTGCTAATATTTTCATTCTTAGTTGAACTTTAATTTTAACTCGTTCCTTCTCTTTTAGAGGTATAATTATTAAGTCGAATTTGGTTTAAAGTTTTTTATAGATATATATATATATATATATATACTTACTTACAATAAATAAATTTGAATTTGTTAAGGAACCAATATTTGTCAACCAATGTGTATCAAGAAATATTTTACAAATGAGAGGAGTTCTCTTGTGTTATTTTTAATCGATAATGTCCAGACACTTCGAAGAATTTAAAAAAAAAGAATTGAGATGGAAAACATTTTATCGTATGATTTATTCAGGTATATCTGCTATTGATATTATTATACCTATGGTAATCATTACCTATGGAATATGGAATAGAGTTCGAAATCGGGATATGTACGGATATTGAATTATTCGCATAATCTGTAAATTTTCTGTTTAACATTGATAGGTTATTTAAGTGTGTTTTAAACACACTCAAATCCGAAAAAGATTTTCCTTCAAATTTTTCTTATTTTTGGGTATATACAACAGTTGTATCTGTTAAAGTCTCAAGGAAGGGTGGCATAAAGTCTTTCAATGCAGTAAAAAATCCAGCATATAAGAAAAAATCAGTGAAATTTAACAAAATTGTTTCGTTTTCCATCGTCTCAAATTTGGACAGAGACTCATAACTTTGAGAATAAGGAGCGATAAATGTATCCAATCAAAGTGACTCTGTCTTAGAATTTAAAAAATCGTCATAAAATTGGAGTTGTTCTTCTTTAAATTATCCGGATACTTTTAGCTTTTTTATGTTATTCGATATCCGGAAGAGTTGATTCTGTTGAAATTGTCTAATAATTACCGAACCAAGATTATTTGAAATTTAAACGACTTCTTATTTTTTTTAAAAAAAGATACTCCATTCTATGCGTCCCATCTGAAAATCTAGCATTCATGGTACAGAAGTTATTAGGTTAATTATAGTCAATGGAGTAAATTTAAATTAACATTCCCAATAACAATAAAAATGCAGATCCAGAAAAATTATATTATATAAATTCTAAAACTAATTTTTGATATTTTGGCGCCGTATTAACTTGGAAAGACTGAATTTAGTTGCGTCTTATCAACGTCGCTGATTGTTATTACAGTTGATTACTGATCCCTTTAAATCTTTTGATACTCTAACAACAGATTAAATTGGATGTTTCCTCTCGTTTTCTATCATTGGGATAGACAAAAGGAATGCGATATATATGTATGTATGTGTATACGAGTACATACCAATATATTATTTATTACATAACAAAATATATATAGCCACAAAAATTAAAATCAAAAAGAGGCAACAATTTTTAACAAAAAAGCTTTTCATACGAAAAGCTTTGTAATATTTAGTACTATGTATGTATATTTATATACTATTATAGAACAGAAAATAATGTACTGTAGCTAACAGTAGATATGGAAATATAGAGAGAGGGAAAAGAAAAAATCCCCAGGACAAATTTTCGGCTTTGTTTAAGTTTTATAATTCACAGAACATTTTCAGATTGTTGACACTAAAAACAAATATTTGACAAAAATAAATAATGAATATTCGCAACAAAATCGAAAACGCTTTGACTTCATTTTAAAAACATTATTATTTGTTTTTCCATTCAGTTTAAATATGTCCTCATTTATATTGCTGATTGATCGTCTATTTACAAACAATGTCAATACTATGTAGACAGTCTATATAATATTGTATTGTAGTATTATATGTACGAGTACGAGTACGTGTACATGTGTATTGTATACATACAATACATAACGACAACAACGTAAGTAACGGCAAAATATAAATAAATTAAATAAAACAAAATCCTTACGCTCAGTTGAGCGGCAGTGGCATCTAACAAGGATGATTAGATTTCGTTCAAAATAAACTTTGAACATTTCTAGATAAATAGATGTTGAAGTATCTGAACTTTACACCAAATATGCTTACAAACAGTTTCAATATAGCATCTAGGAGTTTATAAATATATGGATATATATATCGTATAGTTTTAATAGTAATTAACTTCAACTTCAATGAATTTCTTGTGGCTAAAAGTTTAGTTGAATAAAACCACTCCAAAAGCATCAAACATGTCCTAAGTTTTGGCACGTAGGTATGTTCAATTCTATTATGATGTGGCAAAGGATTTTTTCTTAATTTATCCTATTTCTGTTATTTATAACTTTATAAGTAAAACTTATCTAGATCGATAGACATGGACGGTACGTACATGTAACTATATATAGAGGGAATATAGAAATTAAAAAAAATGTATTAAATGCACTTCTTTAACAGCGTTGGTACCATTTCAGACCATACTTTACCATATCACGCCAGATTATTGTACCATATTATACCATATCATACCATTTCATGCCATATCATACCATATCATACCATTTTATACCGTTTTATACCATTTTATACCATTTAATACCATTTTATACCATTTTATACTATTTTATACCATTTTATACCATATCATACTATTTTATACCATTTCATACCATATTTTATACCATTTTATACCATTTTATACCATTTTATACCATTTTATACCATTTTAAACCATATCATACCATATTATACTATTTCATACCAGGTTTTGAGCAATATTTCGTCCTAGTTTTTCTTGTTTTTCTTCATATTATTTGTGTTGGACCAATGCTTGACTTAATAGGAGCAGATTGTATAGATTTCACATGCTAAAAATAGTAGGTGCTCTCGCACATAGACCTCTATACTATCCACAATTCCAATTCAATGGACAATGGTGACTCAAAATCAATGGACAAGTAACTAAAAATGAATATAATGGACTCTACTAAAAAAGTGGTCTAGGAACTTGGTTAGACCTTAGCGGAAAATCACACTCCATACTTCGTAGAATTTTTTATTTTAGTGATTTAGTGATTTTTAATTTATGAAAATATTTCTGCAACTAATGAAATTATAATTGTCCTTAAGGATATTAAAAAAAAATCTTTCAAATATAAGAAAGATTTTTAGTCTCAGAACTCGGACTTGACTTTAATACTTTAAATCCATTGACCCTTCTATTTTACGCCACTGTAAATAAATAATATTTAATATTTTTGATGGGCTACGCCATAAAATTTGATGAAACATTTTTCTTGTTTAATTGTCGAACCAAATTATTTATATAATAAAACACTTTTTAATTGATATCCGTTTGGTCGATATTACCAATTATATTAAATCCTGCCTATTTTGGCTGATATTTGGAAATCAAATTGAATTATTATTTATTTATGTTTTAAGATAGAATCGAAATTGTTTGAATTCGAATTACATATTTTGCTTGAACAAATATAAATACTACATAATTAACTTAATAACATAATAAGACAGAGAACATTTTGGAATTTATAAAATATTGATGTCTAATTGAACACATTTACAATTTGGCACGGTCAATTTCACGCCAATCATCTTAATTTCGTTTTTTTTTTGTTTTCTTCTACTCCAGTACATTCTTATTGGCTTCATTTATTTTCGAAATTAAATGAGTGTAAAACTTTTCTTGAATGGAAATTTTATCACTTTTAAAACGCACTATTAATTATTTATCAGGGTTACCGACTTTTGAAATTATTGACTAATTTTATAGACAAATTAAGATTTCATTAATTAATCATGTATAAAATTACTTGAAATGCTCACAAATTAATTGCAAACGTTAAGATTATTAATTTCAAGATTAAATCTATGGAATTGTAGAAAAAAACATTTTTTGTTAAGATTTTGCAAATTTTCGCTTAGATATTGAAAGTTCCATAAAAAAGTCATATCTCCTAAATTGCTGGACAATTGTTTGGAAAACATTTTTTTTTCCAGTTACCTGCTTCGAACATTTATCAGATCCATCGATATTGTTGGAAATATCCATAGAAAACTAATCACAAAAAACATCACATCAGTAAAAGTTTATGAATTATGTAGTCTTGTAATCTTGAGACAGTCTCGAGACAATATTCAAATTAAAACTGAGGCTTGTACGAACCAAACGATATATAGATAATGGGATTAAACTTGACGTTTAGTATTTATTGTGAGTTTTCCAAACTGAAATTCCATTTTTCTTTCGAAATTTAACTCATTTTCAAACGTTCAATCTGGGTATTCCTTTTTTATTTAGACAATTCTATTTCTATTTCTTTATGTTTTTTTTTCGTAACTTAATGTTACTCACTACGTGGTCTGCCGCTCCCGTGGTCTCCCGCTATCAAATCTACCTTCTCTTCTAATTTTTGTCAACATCACCCCGGCCTCTCTCTTTTTGCCAACAAAAGAAAACAATTTATAAGAACCAGAATCGGGAATCGATAAATATTCCAAATATGTATGTATATGAAGTGAGGACAAGTACAAACATGGAATTAAATTATTTAATTAATTAAAAAAAACGGCTGAAAGGACGAACCCTCACAAATGTAGAGATATTGTAGTTGTATATGAACAAGTACACTGAGTATTAAATTTCCTAATTTTCATTAAACGCATTACCAAAAATAAAAAAATAAATTATAGTTAATAATTAATATTTAATTTATAAATATGTAACGACCAATTTCTCTGTAGTATAAGCAATTTAATTATAATTAAGCAAACTTCTCGATATTTTACGAGGAAAATATTATTACATTAATGTCAACATTGGCAATATTCGATCATATTTTTGTTGTTGTTGTTTTCGCGGATTACGCACCATTAACCACACCAACGCACATAAACCAAATTATTTTCCAATAAACCAGCGCCCAAAACAGCGATATTTTATAACTCTCTTAATTATTTCCTGAGACAATTTATTTCTATTTCTAATGTCAGAAAATGTTGTTTTTTTTTTCCCAAAAAAATATATATATACCAAACTTACACACACAATATATGTATATGTGTATGTATGAGAATTTTCCCATTATTTTTTCCCCATACAATAGAAAGCTTAAAGCTCACATATTCAAATTGTGAAAATATTATGAGATACATTTATGTATGGATGATATGAATGTGCTGTGCATGTTGGTGATAGGTGTTTGTTTAAGCGCAAGCCAAGAATTTACTCGTATATATCAAATAGCATTAATATATAGATAAATAGAGTTCATGGAGTAGACAATAAGTGGCCTCAAGAGAGGTTTATTTTATGGTATGTACTATACTATCAAAGTTTTACCTGTGAAATTCGGTCAATGTTACAACATTTTAATAATACATTAGTAGCTCAATTTAAATAGAACGGTAATACCTAAGAAATACTGACCGTGTCTTAACTGTTTTAATTAAAATACTAAATTACAATTTATTAACATGGACTGTATCTGTGTATGTTACGAGAGGTAACGACTAGCTTTATGTTAGAATATTGAAACCGAATTTTGAACCCCTTGACGCCTACTCGCCATCTATATAATAACATTTGGTATAAGGGTATAAGTTTACCGGTTTGTTGCTTGCAGATTTACAAAATCCAAGAGAGAGGGGGTGTAAGTACTCAATACCAGGGGCGAAGAGTATCTTTCAGTCATTTTTTAAAAAACAAATTTTTATATTTTCCTTAAAAGATCTATTCCAAAGTGATATGTTATCAGTTCAATTACCCCAGTGGCGTTTGATAGATTTTTGGACCCAATTTTTGAAAGAAAAAAAAAATGTAAAAAGTGGGGACATCTTGACCATTTTTGTTGCGTTTTTTTTTACTTTTCTTAATATTAAAGATGTGATTTTGAAACTTTGTATTTTTATATTATTTTAAATTTCTAGCATTTTTTGGCAAATAAATTTTTTTAGGAAAAATTAACCCTTTAAGGCCCATATTTTTTGAACACAAAAAGGCTTAACGAAAAATTTTAAAAAAAGCTACTCATCTTTCTCAGAATTTAATTGGGAATAATTTCAGAAATGTTTCATTTCTAGAAAACGTTAACTCTTTATGGTCCAAACAGCGCTTTCAAAGGATTAAAATATTGTGCAGGATTTGGCTGCAAAATTGCCATTTATGTAGTCTCGATTCATCAGTTTGGCTACTTTAATAATTTTGGAAACAAGCCGCTGTTCCGAACGGAGTATCAATCATCTAAACCAAAATCTGCACATATAAGTGGCTGCTGGCTGCAGTTTTAACATTCAGAATAGCCCCAATTTTTCGATGATATGATCTTTTGGCGTTGATTTTTTCAATTTGTTGTCAAGAATATATAATTTCCATCTCTGAGTTCCGATTAAATTAAAAAGGTGTTAACGAACACAAACAGCGAGGACTTTATTTTTAAAGTTACAACAATCCTCAGTTAACTTTAATATTTTTTGTTCCTTACTTCCAACTAAACAACACATCATATACATATACATACATACCATATACATACATATGTACGTATATGTGTACTTAGGCAATTTATAATTCATGTTTGACCTAAACTAAAGTTAAAACTTCATCAACCATATAAAATAATTCAAGTTAATAGTTTTATGTATGATTTTAACTTTACTATGGTTACATTATAAATGTCCTGATGGGTTGGTTGATGGGTTTATGAAGAACCGTTATTTTACATAACTGGAATAATGATATATTCAAAAAAATTATGCTAATACGAATTTGACATTTTATTATAATTTCGGGGTAAATATGGAATTAATGTACTTGAAAAAGTGAATCATATGTTTGTGGTGGTACAATCTTTCTATATCATTATACGCACATATGTATATATACATATGTATATGTTTACTATCAATCAATATTGCCGCAAGCATTATAATCATCAATTAAGTAAATAGAAACAAATACAACATACAACACAACATAAGTAAATTGCTGAGCAATCGAAATGTCTCTTTAATATGAGTTGTCAATAAAGTTAACGTCTCATTGAACATCATTAGCTTATACAGTGGGTACATATACATAAGTCTTAATTAGTCCATCGGGTATAATGAAATATAATGTGATTCATCAATATTGATTACTGCCTTACTTGTTTAATTAGCTGCGTCAACAAATTTGAATTGGAAAATGATTCAGATTTAATATCATAAAAAGGGATATTTAAAAGGAAATGTTAAAAGATAATTACCGATCAAATTACATCAATAGATTCATTTCAAATTAGTATGTATTCACAATGTTTAATTAAAATTGGTGGTATGTTCCAGTGTTTGATGATGATGGTGGTATGTTCAGTGGCGAAGCGTGGATTATATTTTAATTTAATTATTATATATATAAGGACGCGTGAACTTTTATTCCATTGGACATTTGATTTAAAAAAAACTGTTTTGCGTTCACATGACATTTAAAATTAGAGACTTGAAATTTTAAAAGTAGGTTTCTTATGTGTACTGGTATTGTAAATGAGCAAAATACCCCCCACACGTTCGAACCCTGCCCATATAAATTTTCGAGAAAAATGCGTTTTTTCGATTTTTCTCTCATTAGATGGAAATAGTTGTGTGTTTGCTGCATTTACTGTGTTTGTTGTGTTTTCTTGTATATAATGTGCCTGTTATGTGTAATTTGTTTATTGTTTGCTGTGTGTTTGGAGCTTAAGAGTAAAAATTTTCTTCCTCGCATTTTTTTTTTTATTTATTTTTTTCCTTCTCCTACTTTTCCTTTTTCTGTAAAACAAGTAAAACTCATTTAAAATTGAATAATTTTTGATTTAATTTGATATGATTCGTAAATATAATTATTGTAAAATTTAGACGCATTTCAAGTTTATGTAGAACCCTCCTCCTTTTTGCAGAAATATAAATTTGGAAAAAATTGTTAAAATAGCTGTTTAAAAATAACTAAATACTTTTGGTATTAAAAAATACCTAAAATACCACTTTCTGAATAAAAATCGGTTGCTAAAAATATCATTATCGTACCTATTACATTAATTTATGTATAATATCAATGAAAATGATAATATGGCGGGAGGAAGGAAAATGAATGATCATTGTTTTGTGAAAATTTCTATTAAGCACATCAGCACAGGCAACACATTTCATATAGAAATGTTTGTTTGTCATCTACGATAAAATCACATTTTAACAACCACCAGAAAACTATACCACTCAGTTTGTTTTTGTTATATTTTATGCTGTCTATATTCAAGAAAATGTTCTATTTATTTTAAATTGAGATACAAGAAAATAATCATCGCACAAAAGCACTCTGAATACAATGTTTTATAGCAATATTTATCGAACAATTTTCACATGGGTAATTTCGTACAACCCTTGTCTCTTTGGAAAGCAAATAAAACACTTCACATTATTAATCTAAGACATTTTCATTTCCCTATTTAGAATATTCTATACATATAACCCTTGACTTTATTGCTTAAAATAATATTTACATATCTTGTATGATGGCATTGTCTCTCTTAACTATTTAAGTACCATTATTGATCATTGTACACAAGATTAGAGGCAATACTTTATACCGTGTATAGTGTCAGATATTATTAAGGAGACATATACATATACATACCAATGTATGTATGTATATCTCTATAACCATAATAATATTATGTATGTAGTATGAATGTGTAACGATATCCAAATAATGTTATTAATGTTTGGTACTTCGTATAATAGATTTTGTAGAGATATACCTAATTTTAATTAAAGTTCAGGTTGGGTCATACGGAAAATTGGGATAATGTATATTTATTTGATGATATTTCAACGAAATTGTATCTATTCCATTTAATTAATGTGTGTCTTGACCATTGATATAGCTGATATACATATGTAACTTAATTTAATTTAATTTTAAGTTAATAATTTTTAATTAAGGTCAAATAAATATCAACTGATCAATTAAATATCAATTCATGGCTCTTACATTTGAAACAATAACTATAACATAACTATTGCATAGAAAAAATGTAAATTATTTACAGGTGTTGACTCTAAGGAATTGGATTTAAAATAAATTTAAATCAATTTAACTCAACATTTGTGTTTTCACATATTAGCAAATTGAAAATTGTTCAAAAAATCAAAGAGTTCCACTTATTGTGGGCTACAGTGAACATTTGGTACATCAAAATAAAAAAAATGTACTTTTGAGCCATTCAAAATATACTCCAAAATTTCTGTGATCACATAACACCGTAAAAATATTTTTTTTTCATTTAATTATTAAAATTATATTAGAATATACGAGTAGGGTAGAGTTGCCTAAATTGGTACAGCTCCTAAATTAGAATATGTTAATTTCTCGTATAATAAAGTGTTTTTCATTTAATATGTTGAATATCGTTTAAAACTACAATTGAACAGACTCCAACACCAAAAAAAATTCTCCGAAGGGATTTTTTTTGACGTTTAATTTAATTAATAACAAAAAAGTTTTTTTTAATCAAATAATCCTTGTGGTTGTAATTTTGCGTGGTATTTAAGGAATAATAAGATAAACAAATTAAGTTTTTAGATTTTTTATATTTTAATTAAAGTAGATTGCGAACATTTTGATTGTGACAAATAACAATAATAAAATTTGTAACTGTAATGAGTGAAAAAAAAATGTGTATTCTTGCCAACAAAATGGATGGTGCTAAAAAAAAACTATTTAGAGTTATGTTTCTGAACTCATTAAAATCAGGTCTCCGAGATGAAAAAGAATCTGTAAAATGTTTCAAAAATGGCCAATTATTGTAAATTTACCCTTAAACGTAGTTATAAAAAAAGAAATAAATTTCAAATGCGAATTTTAAAAATATTTAACAATGGCCGTTTTGAGTTGTTAATACTATTGATTTTAAATCTATAATAGAATACAGGTAAACATTATTATAAGGGAATATCGATGGCTTATATACAATACTGGCTAACTCATTGCATAAAATTGATATTTATGCAACCCTGCACCTATAGTAAAATTATCACAAAGTTTGTTTTAAAAATTTCGTTTTTTTGTAATTTTTGACCATCCGCTAACTCAATTTCATCCGCTAACTCAATACGCTATACTTTATAATTTAGTTTTGACTGCCTCCTGAAAAGTACATAAAAATGAGTTAGCCAGTATTGTATATAAGTCATCGATATTAAGTTTGTATATTTAGTTTTTACAAAATTAGTTATTAAACATATGAAATTTTCGTCATTATCAAATATAATTTTGGCGCCCCAAATTATTGGCGCCCTACCCGATCGCCTAGTCTCACCTTATATCTATGCCGGACCTGATTATTTATACATTTTTCAGCAATGCAAAAATTTATTTATACTCCTTTCAACATGAATACCCACCCATATTGTACACATACTTCAACATTTGTAAAGCGGAAAAAACCGCCCGGATTAATATAAAAACATGTGCCTTAATTATAAGCTTCCATCCAAAGAATTCAAGTGGTCTGCATATTAGAATGCATTCTATGGTTCACATATACATATACACTATACGACACACTACCACTATATTATATGTATTTAGCTCAATGTGTACCAAGATGTGCATTGTACACAGAGTGCATATTATACCTGTCCCCTAACCAGATATATATGTGATAAAACTGAATGAATAAAGATATTTATGCATGTCGGAAAGGAGTGTGTGGAATATACTTGGTGTACGGAAATAGAAGGGAAGATGTCTAATGGCATGGTATCTCATTAAACTTAAATCGAAATGGAAGTGCTGTGTCGTATTTTGTGGAATGAATGAAAAAAAAAATTAAAAAAAAAAGTCGGGACGGTTTGAATGTAAATTAAGACCAAAGTGTATAGCACAAAAGTGTATTGAATCTCTCTAGAAAATTGATATTGTAATGGAAATAGGTTTTGCTGCAAGTTGACATAGGAAATGAAGTTATGAATATACATGAGGTCTAAACGGCTACGACACAATAGATTAAACAGAATATGCATCGTATGAGCGTTTTGATATATTCACATTTTTTGACATAGATTAATTGTATAAATAATTCAGTTTTTGTTTTTTATGTTAGAACTCGAAACGAAATCAGAATTCTTAATATATTTTTAATTTCACTTTCACTTTCAACAATTCAAAAGGCTCAATTTAAAATCTTCACATTTACAGTGGGCAATATTTTTATCCATTTATTCACTCACATAAAATGCTTGTGCATATGAAATTTGGGGCTATTCTCGTAAATATAATATTCAATATTGCTACTTAACGATGTTATTATTAAAATGTTTGACGATAAAAAAATCAATCTAATTGTAAATTTGTAGGCGCCTAACAGTATTCCTATTGCCATTGTACCTTTAATCGGAATAAAATTTACCAGAATAGCGGCGATTATTTAATAGAGATTTTAAAGTTATTTTTTTTTAATTCTTCTAGTCAATATATTAAAATTTTCATTTAAAAAAATTGACAAATTTTGTCTAAACATAGGATTGGAACCTGAAAACTATGATTGATCCGCACTGGGTCATCTATTTCTATACATTTACCTACCTAGTTACTTAAAAATGTATTTTTGTTTTTGTTAAACCTATTAAGATACTTTAATCACTATAATACCAATTTATTATTATTTTATCGAGACCTTCTATATCTATAAGTCAGTTTATACACTAAATATTAATGAGATGTATTAAATTATTGATATTATGTGAGGTACCTTACCTGAAATTTTTCTCACAAACGTTTAACCTGTCTTCTTGATAAAAATTCACTAAATCATTAAGAAAAAAAATTTTCCTACATATAATTAATTTTTTTTTTTATCATAGTTTCGTATAATAAGATATTGAGAGCTGTTTTTTTGTTGTTTTTGTTTAAAAATATTGTTGCGCAATGAGATGATATCGAAGAAGATGTTGTTATGGTTCGTTATGTGGTTCTATGGTGTAATGGTTAGCACTCTGGACTTTGAATCCAGCGATCCGAGTTCAAATCTCGGTAGAACCTGATCTTTTTAGTTCTTTTTTTTTAAATATCGTAAAATATCCTTTTTTTTCCTTATAGCGATTTATTTTTTTCAAAAACATTTTAATTTTGAACTTTTTTATATTAAATTTAATGGAGAGATCACAAACTCTCTTAGTTCATATATATTGAAAGTCTAACACCAATACATATACAAACAATATGATAATTGTATAGGTAAATACTTCATATAACACAAATTGGTCTTAGGTTAGTTCCAATATTAAATATGAAAAAAAAAAACGATAGAAGTAGCTACAAACCTTAGTAGTTATTTATGTATGTACCATTGGCGTGCATAGGCTTTTTTACTAGGATGTTTTAAGATGATGTAGTTATAATAAAATTTATATATGTACATATGTCCAAACACATTACTTCAGATGGTATCATGAAAGAGATTGATTGATCAGTATAAAAAATTATCTTATTGATTGGCTATATTTTCGTA
This sequence comes from Platyura marginata, assembly GCA_026745375.1. NCBI lineage: Eukaryota > Metazoa > Arthropoda > Insecta > Diptera > Keroplatidae > Platyura > Platyura marginata. Next base: position 3,938 of record JANSTT010020088.1, on the reverse strand, counting down.
TATCAAAATCTGACAGCTACACTGCTGTTTTTTCTAATATTTTACTTTCTTCCACATATTGTTGTTATAAGTACGTCGATTAATAACGCAAATAAAAAATGTTATCAAATTACTATCTAGTAGAATATTTGATTATAGTATAAAATAATAAATCGATTTATGGTAGAGGAAAATGATTGACACACGTACGAGTATCATAATCCAAACAATCATTTTGTACTCTCTTTGGCTTAAAAGTTCTACTTTATGCATAATATTTCTCTAGAAAATATTATATGGTTCTATCACAAAGTAGAACAAAATGAACAATAATGTTGCCAACTTTTATGGTAATTAATGGTAGATTATTTCTACTTATTATTAGTAGCATTTATTAATTAATTGAAATCTAAAACCATAAATAACAGGGTGTTTTGTGAACGACTAGAACACGCCAATTGTATGTATGTAGTTGCTACAATTGTTAGTACCTACCTAATTAAAGATAGATCCATAATTAATATTTTGCATATTTATTAATTTTACACAGTAAATATGTTCCATCAATAATATACTCGTATATGTACATTCAATTATTGGAATTAACTAACAATTAAAGTTTACCCGAGATGTGGCTTCTGCTGTTTCCTTTTTGTATCAAAATCCTCCCCAAAGTTTCACACGCGCTAGACAAAAATATTAAATCGATGTCACGCTGTTTGCCACACTGTTTCGGGACTATATTTATATATATATATATATTTAATTCAATTGTTTTATCCTCTCTGGGCACTAAATAGCAAACACAGCAAGAGTATAAACTTGCAGAAAAAAGCTCATTCACAAGAACTTAATTTGTATTGATGCTGACAACCGAAGGATTCACTCGCATGTTAAGGATTTTGCTTAAGCCTTAATTAGGTCCAATTAGGTGGCACTTGCTCTCACAATTTATTAGAATATAGTCCCGACCTTTTGTGAATTTTGAATCAAAAATAGATAAGGGGTCGAAGAGGTGGGATTGCGGGTGGTGGGGATGGGTGGATGGGTTAGAATGTCCTCTCTCATGGGAGATATGTAGGTGAAATTACCTTTTGTCGTGTAAATCGTTTTAATGTGAGTAAAACAAATTTAAATGGAAAATAAGTAGTTTGTGTGTAGTACCTAGTTTGTCCTTTTTCCCCATTTTAATGATGTTATCATTTACGGTTGGGCACCATTTCCACTAGATCAGTATAGAAACAAGGAACATAGAAATATTGGTTTTATCAATATGTAGCATATATACATAGTAAAATATGTAGTTAATTATTATAATATTACCTATGCGAGTATATATGTATGTAGTTGTACATAAATAAGGGCCACTCTGTGGATCAGTAAATATGGAGTGTCCTGCATTAATTAAATATTCAAAGGACATTTTGGTTGTATATTTATCAAACTAATAAGCACAAGGACGTTAGTATTATTATGTATTTGAAATTGTAGTGTTGACAATAGGCATTCCCGAAACACATGCCTTGATGTTTTGGGGATTTATATGAAGTACACATATTATGATTTGGAAATTGGGTTATTTACATAACAAAAATTCAAACTATGTGGGTGGTCTCATGATTGTCAATTGTGGGGTGTTTATTTAAGTGTATATAGGTATTATTGGGATGTCTCATTGTTGGTTATAAAAAGGACGAAGCAATTTGCTTCCGCCTACTTACCTACTTATATTTTGGAAACTTTTCAATGGAAAACATTTTCTGTTTTCGTAATAACTGACCTGGATGAATTTCATAAATAAGCAACAAGTATTTTGCGATTTTTGGTACTTTTATTTTGATAAAACTTGGTGAACTTACTTAAGAAACTAAACTTACCATGAAACTATATTTTTTTTTAGTTCAAAGTTTACTTAATGTCAAAGTTTATGCAAATTTGAGTGTAATACAGATTTTAAATAATTATTGTGATCAAACGCCTGTCCCAATTTTTTTTTTGATCTGTAACTTAAACTAAAAAATGACAACGACATACACTGCAGCACTCAGGAAAGAATATAAGCGGCCAGCAGATCTTACTATGCTCACCTGAAACTGTTTAAATCACAGCTAGTCTCAAGACAATGCAAATTAATGATTTACAAAACACTCATTAGGCCAGTCTTGGTATAACGGATATGAGAACGATCTAAGAATATTTGAAAGAAGGGTACTCAGGAGGATCTTTGGCGTGGTGCGCAGAGATGATGGAACATTCCGACAAAGAAGCAATCATGAATTACTGAACAGGATGGAAGGGGAGGATATAGTTCGCTTCATTAAATCTCAACGAATACGATAGGCTGGACACGATGTTAAAATGGAACCAACAAGACCACAATGCAGAATCTTAGACCAGCAACCCATAATAACGCGAGCTAGAGCGCGACCACGAACAAGATGGCTGGATGGATTGGAGGACGATCTACAATAACTGGGTGTTACAAACTGGAAGATAGTGGCTCGAGACAGAAAAGAATGGAGAGATGTTGTGAATCAGGCCAAAGTCCACCCCGGACTGTAGTCTCGACGCAGTAAGTAAGTAGTAAGTAACTTAAACTAAAGGTAATTTAATTAAGATTTTGAAAAAAAAGTCTTATTTTTCGTCTTCTAAAAAAGAAAATTTAAAGAAAAAATGTTTTCTTCATTTTGAAGACCCATTATTTATCTACAATTTAGTTAGAGTCTCAACTTGAATTAACATTTAGAAGGTAAATAATATGAATTATTTTTAAATCTTAATTAATTTACCTTTGTTTTAAGCTATGAAATCGGTTAAGGCTTTTTTTATTATTTAAAGTATGCATTACACTTAAATTTGCTTAAACTTTGACTTTTGATAATTTAATAATTTTTTTTTTTTGGAATACGGCTTATCAAAGACACTTTATTTGTTGACAGTTGCTTTATATGGATTAAAATTAAAAGCTTAACAAAATATAACCGCATTTTAATGGAACAAAGTGTCTTATTAAGTTTTTTTTTTTTTTTTTTAATTACGGTTGAGTAGGGTCACCTATTTTATAAAAGACATTCCAGTCACTGGTTGTGACGGTATTACATGTTGGCAGATTCTTTTGAAGTCCGTTTGAATATGTTTAAACGGAGCGGTGAAGCTTGTCATGTAGATTAAATTTATGTATGTATGTATGTATGTATCTATTGTGTTAGGTATACGTTATTTAATTACATAAAAGCCAATCATTCTCTAGCTTTTTATTATTGAAAACTGACTAGAAAATAAATGAAAAATTTAATGGAGCTAATGAATAATTTGTTCACAACAATACTAGGAAAAAGAACATTAAGTAGGTACTTAAAGATTGGAAATAATGGCTCTTTGAAGAATAATAAGAAAAAGATCTGCCATATATAAAATCTATTTAAAATTTAATTAACTTCACCAAAAAGGGATTAAATTTAAAAATAATTTAGTTAATTTTAATAAGTTTAAACAATTTAATTTAAATTACTCTATTACGTTAATGGAATAATTTGCCAGCTAAAACAAAAAAAAAAAAAAGGGCATACGTATATACCTCTACTTCTACTGTTTCCATTTGGCGACATTAAAAGCATGAACCGTTTGTTTAAGTCGGCTAGTAGAACTTGCCTCCATTACCAGATTACCTTATTTTCATAAAACCAAAACTGTTGAGCTAATTTTTAATTAAAAAGCGTTTCCCCTACAGAAACATAATTGGATTGTAAAATATGCAAATATACACATAAACTTTTTACTCTGCATCATCATCTGTCCGCATGCCCCAAATTAATCAAAATGCCAAAAAAGTACTTGACACGTTTTCATTAGAACCATATACCTTCCTCACCTCATTTTCCGAGTCATTTATGTTCTGCTGGACCGAAGCCATACAACAAAAAATAGAGGTTCATATATACCTACTAAAATATCTAGGT
>JANSTT010020087.1:0-10184 GCA_026745375.1 Platyura marginata | reverse complement strand
CTTGATCACGGACAGACGGACGGACGGACATGCATAATTCGACTTAGAATTTCACGAGAAAGACAATGGTGTTGAAACTTTTTTCTACGATGAGTATTAAGGGGCGTTACAAATTCCGTACCAAAGTTATAATACCCTTGATTAACATCATAAGGGTATAAAAAGGTCATAAGTATATATCTGAGAGAGAGAAAGCTAGAGTGGTTGGTTCATTTTTTAAATTTTAATTTTATCAAATTCGAAGAGGGCACATTTTTTGTCTTTTTTTATCGCAAAAAACATTTGTGTCACGACTTTTTGATTACGTACTACTGCATCCGAAATTTTGTGTGTTTATTTTATTTCATAGCAGATATGCGGTATACTCTCTCCTGTATATATTCTATTCTCTAAACATAAAATAAAATGTTTTGACAGTGAAAAATGTTTGTGATCATTATCGTACATAAATGCAACACAAATTCGGATTTTAAATAAAATTACCTATACTGAAAAATTAATGTACAAGAAGTTATAATGAGAACAACAAAGAAATTAAATCATGGACCTGGAAGGACAATGGTAGGTATTTTAGTTATTTTAAATGATATTTATTCATTTAAGTTTAAGTAGTTAAATAATGAAAGTTTTTTGTTTGCATTGGTAGGTAAATTAAATCGCATACATCCACAATGTACTTAGATTATTATTATTAGTACATGTACAGGTACACGTACATTATGTGTTCATGGCTTTGTATTACCGGTTTAGCTGTACCTGAATAACCATTGATTTATTTTTTATTATGTTAAGCTATTATTTATTTTAGAATTAATTTATTAACTATTTTAGTTACACTTATTTGGTAGTCTTATTGGTGACTGGAAATGTAAATTCTGAGAACTTTAGTAGAGTTTAATTATATTCCTTTTCATAAAAAATATAAATTAACTAGAACAATTGCATAAAATTTATTAACATAAAATTCATTGAGCCCACTTGCATACCAGAAAACATTTGTATATGTATGTTTGTGTAGTTGTTCATTCAATATTTCAAATGTTTACCGATTTATATGTTGAAATAGTTTACTTTCCTAAAAATGGTACAGTAACTCCAAAAATTATTGATATAAATTAAAGAAAAGAAATATCAATTTCTTGAAAATAACAGAGATCAGTCATCAGTTCCAGAAATTAAGTCTTTCTAATTAATTAATTTAAGTAAATGCGATTAGTAGGAACCAATTTCGTAAGTTTATTTATCTGTCAATACAGTGGCCTAATTATGAAATACGATGCGCAACAATACAATCGAATCGAATACTATACCACACCGTCACCCACACCGTTTTAGTGTGCGTATATTACCGCTACCGCTATACCGCTATACCGCTATACTGCTTCAGTATGCGCGTCAGCTTTTTTATGAAATGCGATTAGCAAACATTCTTGCGATGCGTTTTTCAGTTCGCGCTCATTTGGCGCAATAAAATAGTCGCACGAAAGACATTCGATTGTATTTTTGACAGTTTGAGTTTCTGCAAGTATAAAAATCATTAGGTATATCTACATTTATTGTTCCTCTTGCAACTCCACTTATATCGGAGAGATCAAAAAAGTTACATGTTAATTGTATGTAGGTAAATATTTCAAGTATAAAGTACCTACATATAGCAATAACTAACAAACAAATTCTAATCACGAGCGATAATAAACTCTAGAATCAAAATGTACAAATTTTATTTTTTTCAGTGCGATCAACCTGGTAAAAAAAGAAACATGTGGAAAACCCTACTATCTATTTTGATCAAACAAATTATTCTAATATTCCAAATAGTTAAAACAAAACTTCTTACATTAATATTAGTGCTTTGTTGTTCATCCGAAAGGAAAGTATGTCCACCACTAAATGGTAATGAATTTCTTAGTAAAAGTGCCGTAGATCTGGCGAAAATGATAAAAAATAAGAAATTAACTTCATACGAGTTGGTAAAGGCGTATATTGAACGAATAAACGAAGTATGTTTCGAAAAAAAACATGTTACAAAAGCTAGAACTATGTACTTATGTGTAAAATGTTTAGGTTAATCCAATAATAAACGCTATAGTTGATGGTCCATTTATGGAAGCTTTAACGGAAGCCAAATCAATCGATGAACGAATAGCAAACGAACAAATATCGGACAATGAATTTTCCGAAAAAATCTTTTTAGGCGTACCATTTACAACAAAAAATAGCACTGCGGTTAAGGGGAAATCATACACTTTGGGAATTGTTGCTAGAAAGCATTTTAGAGCCAACGAGGATGCCGAATGTGTAAGACTTATTAAAGAAGCTGGAGGAATAATATTAGCGACCAGTAGTATTCCAGAGATTAATCGATGGTAAAGATTATTGATAAATATTTTGCATGTAATTTTTTTGAACTTTTAATCGTAAATAGGCAAGAGACACGAAATAATATTATTGGCCAAACGAATAATCCATATGATACACGGCGAACAGTTGGTGGGTCATCTGGTGGAGAAGGTGCATTGGTTAGTACTTGTGCTTCGGCATTTGGAATTGGTATTGTATCCCAACCACAATTAAGATTCTTTAAAAAATCTTATAAGGAATCTATATTTATAGGTACGGACATTGGTGGTTCTATACGAATGCCAGCTTTTTTTTGTGGTATTTTTGGTCATAAACCAACTGTCAATATCATTAATACACGCGGATGTACGGAAAGAACAGGAAAAGAAACCTCATCTATGGTTACAGTTGGACCAATGGCCCGGCATGCAAAAGACTTGTTGCCAATTTTAAAAATATTGGTAGGCCCAGAAGAAGTCATTCAAAAACTTTTGAAACTCGATGAAAAAGTTGATATTACAAAGCTCCGGTATTATTATGTTAGAGAAAGTGGAGAACTACGGTGTGATCCGATTTCAAATGGACTTCAAGAAGCCATGACAAGGTTGGATTGTTTTATCGTACACATTTAGTATAGTAACAATCCCAGTCATATTTCGTAGAGTTATTCACCACTTTACTCAGGTGGCTGATAAACCACCACAACAGGTACATTTGACTGGCATCGATAGTTCATATAAAATGTGGAGATATTGGATGTCCAAAGAACCAGCCGACTACAATAGACAATTGGGAAATGGTGTCAGGTTAAATCCATTAATTGAAATAGGCAAGAAAATATTGGGACTATCGAAATATACATGGGGAGGTATTTATCCATTAATCGACCAAATGTTGCCACAAGAAAACCCAGACAAAATGGAAGATCTGTCAAGAAAATGTATGAACGAGTTTGTTGTGAGTATTAATTTGATTGACCAATATGTCTGGTCTTTTGAACTCCATCGGGAGGATGTTTGATTTTTAATTTGACGGTCAACTTTTAAAATTATTTTAAATTTTTATCTTGTTCGAGTTGTTCGCTGATTTTTTTTTGATAAGAACTAAGGCAAATATTGTAGGCTAGAAAATTAATTCTTTTTTTTCAACAGAACCTACTTGGAGACGATGGAATCTTAATATATCCCAGTACAACGTACACAGCACCGTATCACTACACACCTTTTATAAATATTTACAATTTTAGTTATTGGTGCCTGTTCAATGTTCTAAGAGTACCAGTTACTCAAGTAAAATTTCAAAAACAATTAATCTCTGCCAATAATTTTACATAAATCATAATAATAGGTACCACTTGGTTTAGATGCTGACGGCCTCCCTCTGGGTATACAAATTGTTGCGACCAGAAATAACGATCGACATAGTTTAGCCGTAGCTGCCGAATTGGAAAAAGCTTTTGGTGGATGGGTTTCACCGTCGTGTAATTAAAAAAAAAAATTATTAACCCTTAATCTGTGCCTGTTTTAATTTCGTTTTCTATGGGTGGTGGACTATCCGATATTACTTGACGGACATTTCCATAAAGGTTGGATATTTAAATCTTTTTCCACATGATTTTTGGTACACTTTTTCAGCATTAAATATACATTTGGAACTAAAAAAATTGTTTTTTTTTGTACCAGCTGGCATAACAACGGCATGCAAAGAGTTAAAAAATAAAAAAAGCGATGATTAAGGCTGGTTTGATCAAATATAACGGAATGCCCAAGAAATCTTTGCCCGAACAGCTTAAGTTAGCTTTAAAATTATTTTGGAATTTGTTGAGTACTGTGTATGATGATGCTCAGTGTATTCAATGTTCTTTAAAGATCTATAAAATATAAATAATTAGTTTGGCGACCCCCATTCTATAATATTATATAATTTTATAATACATGTAGATTAAATAAATGCTATCTCACTCACAATAATAGAAATTGTTTGTTTGCGCGGAGATTATTGTTGTCTAATTATAATAATAATAAAAAAATTGATAAAACAAATCTATTCATCATTCTCTGGAACTGATTACAATTATTTTTTATTGTGCCTTTTAGGTTAGTTTTTGTTGTTATAAGTGCCTAAAGTGTGAATAAGATCAGTCTATCACTTAAGCGAACTTACGTTTGATCGATTAAGGTGAGTGTTTGTTCTGACATTTTGAATTATTACATAAAACCATTGTGCTAAGAATTGTTCCGGTATGCCTCAAACAGAGAATTCAATTAAAATAAAATATTTTACTACTTAGTTATGTGTTTTGTAATCATCACTTATAGATAAGAAGCCGTACATTTATCTATGGAAATATATATTTAATATTTTTTTTTTTCAATTGGTTAAAATATGTCGACTTAACCTTCTCCTACACACATTTTTTATAAAAAACGTATTTTTCGTGTTTTCTTCCACTAAATGACAAAATTTTGAAAAAATGTTTTATACAAAAAAGTTTTTATTTTTTGTGCTGCATAATAGAGGATCATTATTTTTGATCCATCATTATTAACCCTTATAGGACCGCCATACTAAATTACACTAAAATCTCACAATTCTTATATGAAATTGAAAAAGGGTGGGGGAAGAATCGGTGTAGGGTCGAGAGAAGAGTGGGAGAACAGAATTTAGTGTGGAAGTCACGCAGGTTTACTTAGCAGCCTTTTTTTAGAGATTTTTAGAGACACAGAATTCCCTTAAAGTACCACTCTCAAAGTTAATTTTTTTCTATTTCAGCAACAACAAAAAAAAAATGGAGAACTGTACGCACCAATTATTATTTTATTTATTTATGCTTTTTATCCGAATTAAGGATAAAATTTTGGAAATAATATTGCAATTATACTTTTCGGAAAGAAAACATTGTCCGCCACTTATGGACAAAGATAACATTCTTACCAAAAGTGCTGTTGAACTGGGACAAATGATAAGACAGCGAAAAATTACATCCCATGAACTCGTCAAAAAATATATTGAACGGATCAAAGCGGTATCATAGATAAATAAAAAATGTTGTAAAATATAGCCTACTACATAACAGGGAACATTTCAGATTAATCCAATCGTTAATGCTGTCATTGATGGACCATTTCAGGAAGCATTGGATGAAGCTAAATTGATTGATCATCGAATATCTAATGGTGAAGTTTGGAATGAAGAATTTGCAGCAAAACCTTTTTTAGGCGTACCATGTTCGATAAAAGATAATTTATGGGTCAAAGGAACACTTCATACGTTAGGCCTTGTGGCTAGACGGACAACAAGATCGACGGAAGATGGCGAAAGTGTTCGTCTGATAAAATCAGCTGGAGCCATTGTAATAGTAAAAACGAGTGTTCCCGAAATAAACAAATGGTTTTTTATAGTTAAATATCTAGCTTCGACGATATCACAGTTATTCTTATTAATAGGGTCGAAACACGCAATAATATAGTTGGTCAAACAAATAATCCTTATGATATACGACGAACGGTTGGAGGTTCATCTGGTGGTGAGGGTGCAATGGTAACGGCATGTGGATCAGCATTTGGAATAGGTAAGCAATCGGATAAGCAAAGTGAAGGAGTACTTGCATATTTAATTTTATTAAAGTTCCCACCCACTAATGAAGTACTTTGACTAGATGAATTTACACATGATCATGATAATCATAAATTACTTCGCCCACAGGTACAGATATTGGCGGTTCCATTCGAATGCCAGCATATTATTGTGGTATTTTTGGTCACAAACCTACAGTAAATGTTATTAATACAAGGGGATGCACAAACAGAGATGGTTCTGAAACAGAAACAATGGTCGCTATCGGTCCAATGACACGTTATGCAAATGATCTCTTAGCTACTTTTAAGGTAGACTTGCGATATCTAGTTATATAATTATACAGATAAGTGATAAAATGTTCCAGATACTTGTGGGTCCTGAACAAATTATTTCATTGAGACTCAATGAAGAAGTGGACGTAACAAAATTAAAATATTTTTACATTGAGAATAATGGCGAATTAAACATTAGTCCCATTTCAAGTGATGTACAGGGTGCAATGGCAAAGTTGAGTAACTCTATGAATAGCCTTGGAAATCGATAAATAGAAATTAATTTTAGAGTTGTCAAACATTTAACGGAGATAGCAGTAAAACCGCCGCAAAAAGCTCGTTTATCAGGCACAGATCAGTCATTTAATATGTGGCGGTATTGGCTATCGAAGGAACCAGATAATTTCGATTTGCAGCTCGGCAATGGAACAAACGTTAATATATTTGTCGAACTTGTAAAGAAAATTTTCGGAAAAAGTGATTTTACGATAGGAGCTATTTATGGTTTAATTTTGGTAAAACTTTTGCCCAAGCCAAATGCACAGAAAATGGAACAACTAACAATGAAATGTAGTGAGGAGTTAACGGTATGTGCCATTCACCTATCATTTAAGCTAAGCTGGAACTTAAGACTGAATCAGTTTCTACACATTCCTAATTTTCTAATTATACAAACCTTATTTTAGAAATTACTAGGTGACGACGGAGTTTTAATTTATCACAATTCACCAATGGCAGCAAGATTTCATTTTTCTCCGTTTTTCGGTCTAAATCTGAGCTATTGGTGTTTATTCAATGCTCTAAAAGTGCCAGCGACTCAAGTAATTAATTAATAATGCTCAAGTATGCTGTATATAAATGGAATAAAATAGGAATAAAACAATTTAGGTCCCTCTTGGCTTAAATGGCAAAGGACTTCCATTAGGCATACAGGTGATTGCAACGAAAAATCGTGACAGGCATTGTTTGGCTGTAGCTCAAGAGTTGGAAAAGGCATTTGGTGGTTGGGTGCCACCGTTTGCAATTTTAAATTGAATTTAGTGAATCTTTTAAAATATTTCATAATTGATAGATTACAAAAGTATTTGTGTATCGTGTCTATTTGTTTAATTAAAAACTAAAAAGTTTACCTTTAATTGTGTCATGGTTTTGATTGATTATTGTTAAAACTTCTCATTTATATTTTAAGCAAAAATAATTAGTAAAAAGCACTTAACACATCAACAAAGAACAAACATTGCGTCCTCTTTCATACATAACAGTGTACATAACGGACTTTGATACCACCAACCACTATTATTATTTTGTTCGTTCGACTTCGACGTTCGATGAAAAAATGTTCAATACAAAGTTAAATTGTAGTAAATTTAAAAACAATCAATCTCCGTATAATATTGTATTGTTTGGTGTTATTACACTTTCACAAAAACAAACAATCTAAAAGAAATACGACTTATTGCTTTGTTGTTTCACTAAAAAAAAAATGACTAAAATAATATTTTTAATTTAAATAAATAGCAAAAAATCGGACAATTTTCAAGACAACGTTCACTATGCTAAAATAACCGATAGAACAAATGTTTTGATGGTTGCAACACTGTTTCGCCGCGCAACTTTTGGGCTACAAAATCGTGGCGAAAAAGAGGGCAAGGCCAACAAAATTTTCTTCCGTTCAGTTTTTGTGAAAACGTCAAACACTCAAGTTCAAAAGTAGTTAAACGTGAAAACGGTCCTCTCTCTCGCGGCCAATAAAAATAATAATAAAAAAAAAAATTTTTAATTTGTGACAAAATAATAAATATAAATAACACAAATCAATAGAAAAAGAAAACCAGAAAAATACGACACATAAATATTATAATAAAAAAAAGAAACATTTCGCCATGGCGGAAAATGAAAATCTTTCCGATAATATACATTTCTTTGAAGGTGTTGAAAAACTGTTAGAAATTTGGTTTGCACCGAATCAATCAAATAAAAGTGCTGATTTGAGAAAAATTCCAAGGTTAGTAGAAATTTTTTTTCTCATATTTTTCCTATCAACAATTATTACCTAAGTTAAGTTAATGCCAATCTAATTATGATTCACTTGCCAATTCTAAAAAATTATTAATTATATAAAATAAAATTGAATAATAAGTGTGAGTGTGGTATGGCTGAGTTTTTCCTCATTACCCCCTAACCCCCCCAGTCTCGACACAACTAAGAAAAGAAGTACCTTGTGGAGAAGTCACAAGTGAAAATTTTATCGATTAAGCATTTTCTACATCATCATCAACATCATATTCGCAACAAAAAAAAAAAAAAAAAAACTGAAAAATGCATTGCACAAAGTTCATTATGACGAATTAAGTCAAAATGCAAATTAAATGTAAAAATAAATTAAATGTTGTTAACCATTTTATATAAATAAATAGAATAATCAGAAATATGTTCGCCAATCTTGCTAATCAAATTGTTTTACCGGCATCACGAAGAGACGAGCGAACGTATGCTGATGGTGACTGATAGGAGAAGGCACTTTTGTGTATGTGTCATAAACATTTTTTTTTTGTGTAAAACGCTCCGACTAATACATTCAATTTTCTAGATCACGTTTTTAACTTTGTTACTAGGCTACAAGCTGAAACCGATTATCAGCAAAACTTTCATGTGATTTTCTTCTCATATTATTATTTGTGAGTGTTTTTGCTGAGAATCTCATCTGTATTCAGATGATTTCGGATTAAAAATGTATCCATGCCGTTGTACGAATATAAAATAATTTTGGTCGACGTTCTTTTAATTTATTTCCATTTCATGTCATATGCAAAAAAAAGAACACAAACACACAAATTGTTGATTGTGCATTTCAATTTATTTTATTTTTATTTTTCGGAATAACATTAGGTATGTATGTATATTGTATATGTCTCAAGTTATATTACAGAAACATGCTCAGACGAGTTTTAAATTTGTAAACAATTAAGTATCCAAAAATTGTTTACGAAATGACTAGAATTATTTGCAATATACCAACATAGGATACACGTGTACGGTTTTATGTTGCAAATCATTTTAATTGACCCAGAGTCAGAGGTGTAACTAGCGTATTTATGGCAATTGAAACGACCAATTTGGCCATACACCAATTTATCATTTTTGTAAAATATCTAAACAAAAAATTGTTTCAGACATTCTGGAAAGTGTTTGTAAATTCGCAATTGCGCTTATTTTGTCGTTTGTATATTCGCAGTTTGACATATAATCGCAATTCTACGCAGTACAACCATCGTTCGTTTATACATTGCGATTGCGAATTTCATCGCAATTTTGCGCAGAGTTTAACACTAGAGAACACAATTCACTCCAAATGCGATACAAAATTAAATTCAATACAAATTTCATAAATTAAAGTGAATATGAATGCTGTTGCGGTGGTCATGAACTAAAATAACCATTTTTTCCAAAAACCAATAATTTTTCACAATAACAGATAGCGGAAAATCCGCAATCGATCATAGTAAATCGTACGCAAATTACAAATGCGGAACCATTCGCAACTTACACAATTTATCGCAATGATGGTCACATGACGTTCGCAATGACATCCCAATTGCAATTGAGAATTTCAATGTTGGAGTCTTTTTTTGCCATGACTACTTTCGGTTTGCTATGCTATACAATTCTCAACCTTTCTAGTGAATCAAATCAAATAAATATTCGGCAGTTATTTTACTTTTCTAGCTTAATTCATAAATGTCTCTAGTTTGTTCCCAAAAAGATCACTCTATGACTCCTTTCTGTTTACCACCCTGTAAAGTTCGGAAATAAATCCATTTTACCGAACCATCTTAAAGGTCATCTGGAAATTCTAAACGAATTAAAAGATGAACCGGTTTTCGGCATGATATCTGACTGGACAATACCGAAATATAATTTCAAAAAGCCCTTCAAAGTCACCCTCACTGATAGGGAAACATGGGCAGCCGGAGGCCCTAAATTTGAAAGAGG
>JANSTT010020086.1:0-10185 GCA_026745375.1 Platyura marginata | reverse complement strand
CTTATGTGATGAAAAATTGAATGATTTTACGATCTTAGCAATAGAAAATAAAATGTTAGACAAAATATCGTTTGAAGAAGTTTTCGAAAAATTTGTTACAATAAAATTACGAAAAAAATTCTAATAAATTAAAAAATAAAGATAAATCTATACATTAACTTTAGTAGTATTTTTTTCATTTATTATAAACAACTTTTGGTATGATAGGGCGCAATTTTCAAAAACCGCCCAGGGCGCAAAGTTATGTTAATCCGGGCCTGAGTAGGAGGTTCCGGGTTCAAGGCCGACTAGGGATGAAACAGTGGCGACTCGTGAGAATTATTTATCCCATCATCATGGGACTATTTTTAAAAATAAACTTACATCATTTTCAAAAAATTGGTTGTTCACAGAACATCTTGACTGTTTTTTTGGCGAATTTTTAAAAAGTGACCCAATTTTGAACTTTCTTAATACTAAAGATATAGCTTTCAAACTTCGAATTTTTATATTATTTTAAATTTTAAACATTTTTTTACCAAATAAATTTTTTGTCAAAAGTTTGTTAAAGTTCAAGATCCTTTGGACATGAAAGGTAAAGTAAAATCCTTATAGTTTGAAGAATTAAACGACAATTTTTAATGTTTGTTACCTACAACTTTTATTGCTTGCCAATCTTAGGATAAATTTTGTTAGCGGACTAGTGAAAGTGAATATTTACAAAAATTTAATTCGACCCATTTTATATAAAAAATGGTTAAAACCAATATTTAAATCAATTCAAATAAATATTTAAGAAATTTCAGTTCTTTACAATACAAATTTGCATATACATACATATACTTATTACCAATTTGAAAGAACTACCAATTCATTGTGCAAATTCATTCAATTAGAACACCAAAACTATAATAATGTTTACAACAAATAATTATTGTGTAGAATACCTCAGTGTACTGTGCAATGTTGAAACTGTCATTTAAAAACATTTGTTCAGCATCAATAGTGTATATCTTAAAGTTGTAAAGTTAAACCTTAAGAATTTTGCAATACAAATAATTTCATTTTTCATTTCTAGTATTTATTTGTGTGTTGAGCGTATACGACTATGGTTCGTCTTCCAAACAATGACACAGAAATTATGCCAAGTTCAAAAGAAACATTTTATTTTATTGGTAAATCTGAAATCTATGCTAGAAAGATAATAATACTTCTCGTTGTTATCATTTTACTATTTATTTAGTAAATTCAATGCTATGTGCACGAAAAAGATTTTTTTTTTATTGTACAAAATGGATTTCGTTAAATGTGTAAATACAAAAAAAAAGGAATATTTTTCTTGAAAGAAGTACAATTAAAACAAATAATCTTTTCATTAAAAGTTGAATTTTATTTATGTAAGTATGCAGATCGATTATGCAACGTACGACATTGAAATTTCTTTTGTTGGTGAATTTGTGCACCATTTTTTTTCTCTTTATTTTATACTTGAGAGAATGGTATGATCTCACCATTGCTGGTGTAATGAACTTTTAGGTAAATTAACTACATAGGTACGTAATAAATTATAAAATGTTGTCTGATTTCTTTTATGAAATAAATATAACCACAGTAACAGATTACTTTGTTTTTTCTTTTTTTTTAAAGAAACTGTCACCACCATTTTCAAGTTCTTTTTTGATACGTGCAAGATGTTCAGAATGGTCCACCAAAAATTTGCACAAGAATTTATTTGGATGATCATCTTGAAACATAATTTTGAACATTTTTCTGATCTCAAAGACCACACAAATTTTCACGAACGGTTATAGGGCAAAATTTAAAAAATTACTTATTTTAAGGTACACCTGCAAATTTTTGCATGCGGGACGTTAAAATGACGTCACGACTTTGGAATAGTTCTTGGAAACAATTTAAAAAAAGTAAAAGCTCCAATTGATATTGCCAATTGTCGGTTTTAAGCCTTTATTGCAGGGAAATATGTAGTTACTTTATACCTGTATGATGGTACTCGTGAAGTATTATATTCTTTTTTGTTCCAAAGACAAACATTTTAATTTTGATATATAAATTTTGACTGCCACGCCACAATAATAAGCTTTCGTTCATTTCGAGGTATAGAAAAATTATGAAATGATAAATATTTATGCAATTATACATAATATACACTGGGGCTCAAAAGTATTCGTAAAAATCCCCTTAGATATAATGTAATTTTTACGAATACTCTTGATGCCCAGTGTAGGCAGTATTTCTAATACATTAGGCGTATCAAAAAACCTATCTGCATATATGTCTGTATAAAAATGTGGTTAGCATTACAACAATAAACTTTAAAAAAATATTTAATAATTTATCACATTTATGAACTATTTAAAAATATTGATTGAAAGTCGGAGTTAAAAAATTAACGATAACAAAAATGGGAAAATATTCATTTAAAATGATTTAATTAATTTAATCAGACAAAAAAATTCCTAGAAATAATTACACAATACATTTAACTTTTCTAATTCATCTCTTTTATTATTTGTCAGGTCAACCTCTATTAAATTTAAATTACTGAGGTCACAAACACCATAAATACAGCTATTTTTTTTTTAAATAGCAATGATTTTATATATGTATGTAGATTGTACATATATAGTAGGTACTTACTTTAATTGATGAGATATGACTAATTTAAATATAGAAAATGTGTTAATCCATTGTCTTAACCGCAATAACAGAAATGTCGAAAACAAAACATGGAAAAGAATTATTATTGTTATTCATTTGCGATCCTAAAAACCATAACCTAATGATCACAGACATTTTTTAAAAACAATTTTAATCAACACTTAGAATATCAAAACTTTTTTTTTTTTAAATTCTAATTTCATATTTTAGGATGATATTTTCAAAAAAACACATTTAAGAACTACAGTTGCGTTATTGCGATCACCTCCCGATCAATGATCACCACACAGAAATAAGCTCACGGTAGCTCCACTGCTCCTCTGGAGCTGTAAAACACCAATATTCTATTTTTTTCATAAAATGTCATTGTACACTTGATAGTGCGTTAAGTAAAGAAGAAAAAAATTATAAGAAAATGTGGAAGAGCTCACATGTACGTACGACCGATGGCTTAAAATATCAACCGCGAAATGAAAAGTAAAATTCAATTGGTACTTTCCTCCTTTTAGAGTCAGACCGATAAGTACGTACATATACCTATACATATGACTGACTATAGAGTTGCATATCTCGCGGTAGATACCCGCGCTTATATTTAACATTGTTGTTAACTCACATTTTCATTTGACATAGTAAGCTTATTGTGCTGCTAAACTGGCATCAGGTACACCTTGGTGTACGGTGTGCTATATGCTTTTCGTACATTTTATATGGTATACACGCGATCGCAATTGTTGTTTAATGTATACATGAATCAGTGTTTTATCCGCATCTTTTGTGCAATTGCTAAAGATTTATTGTTGACGGTTTTTATCTTCTCGACATTGAGTAATTAATTGAAATTCAATTTGAATGTTACACGATACTTAAACTTGTTAACACTAACTCATCTATTATGTATAATTTTGTAGTTTTTGCCGTTTTCCATAACTGAGGTAACTTTAACCGTTTAATTAAGATGAAATGCACCGATGAACTTGTATTGTATAATGATGTGCAATAATGAATAAGAAATTTTTTTTTTCAGGGTAATAACTTAGTTACCAAGTATAGGCTTTCAAGTAATAGTGTAGTATAGTGTAGATGCCATATTCATCAATCAACAATCTACCTACAAGATAAACTATCAAAATTTCAGCCGTTTAGCCGAAATCTTGATCACGGACAGACATACATATTTTGACTTAAAATATCACGAGTAATGGAGATCGTACCAAAGTTATAATATAGTAACATTTGATTAACATCGTACGGGTATAAAAATATATTGTGAATATTAATTTAATTTAAGCACCCAAAACATTCAAGAACAATCACACACACATACTATAATAGACCCAGCCTTCTTAATCACAACATAAATTCTTTTCCATACCGTTTCACTGCCTCACGCCAAAAATGTCAAACACTAAGGGAAGTTGTACGTAAATTGATGTAATTCAAGTTTTGACAGTTTCAAAGAATAAACTACAATGATAAAGCATTCAGTTCGGGACTTCTACACTAAATGTATCAATACTTGAAGTCGTTCCAATAACTTCCGATGACAATAACTTTGGAAAATTAACGTTAGAGGAAAGTTCAGACAGTGCTAACATTTCGTACATCAAGGGCAAAAATGCCCAGCTACAATGAAACCATTTCGTATCTGGACAATTTATTAATAACATATTATGACAATTTTTACGCCACTTTCTTACTTGTGACTCTGGGTTCGGCCCATAGGCGTCCGGTGAAAATTATGTAAAGAAATTTTCCTTATGTTCTATTGGAAAAATTTGATTTCCAAAAATTAATCCTGTAAAAGTAACTTTTTTCAACCATCAAACCGACACGAGGGCTTTACGCACCCTAGAGGTTCAATTTTTTAAATCACTTTGAAACTGTTAGATCTTAAATTCCTTCAAGATATGCTTAAATGGCGTCATTCCACGTCTTTAAAAAAAAATTTATCAAAATCGGTTCAGTAGTATAGGAGTAATAGTAGGTTAAAGTCGAAACGACGTTAAGCCGCACCTGGGGTGTGCGCACAGCCTATAATCATTATTGTGTTTTAGCATTGGTTTTAAAAACAAAACAATGATGATGATAATTCTTTTGTCTAAATATAAATAAGTTGCTATAAATAAGATGATTCTTTTGTCTAAATATAAATAACATGAGAGATATTGATCCCATCATCATGAGGCTATTTTGATGGAAGAAAATGGGAAAAAATTGGTAGTTTACTGAACTTAAATTTCCATCATTTTTTACCATTTATTCGGTAAAAATAAAAATTTAACCCTTTAAGACCCATTATATGTATTATTTCCAAACTTTTATAATAATTAATTTGAAGGAATCGATTTGATATTAATTAAAACACTGATACTAATCTTTATATAGCACTTTGGCTAATCCTCTTATAGCCAATTTAATTATCTTAAAAACAATTATAATTATAAACTAATTAAATATTTTTAATTGATTTCTTAAAACAAGAAAAATACATCTGATAGCTTTTGAAGAAAATGATAGAAAAAAAAAATTTTGAAAATACATTTCAATAATAAAAAAAAACAAAGTCTACTGCCGAAATAAATTCCTTTCAGAATTTATATTGACAGTAGACAATTTCCAAACCCGAGCCGCTACACATTTTTAAGCATGAATGGGTTAACAAAAAAATTTCTAAGAGCTACTCTTCATTCTCAGAATTTAATTGTAAAATTTTTATTTTTAGAAAACGTTAAGGTCCAAACGGTGCCTTTAAAGGGCGAACTTCTAAAAATATGTTACTGCACTAAAAAAATAAATAATGCTTTTCTAAACAAATTTAATTAAATTTATAATTTTTTTAGTTAACCCTTTCATGTTAAAAATGTATCAACCTTAAAGGGTTAACTTTTTCAAAAAGTTTTATTTGGAAAAATCGCTAGAAATTTCAAATTATATAAAAATAGTTTCAAAATTATACCTTTAGCATTAATCCTTGAAGAAGATAACCTTAAATTTGTGTTTTTTTTTAACTTTGGAAACTGAACCCTTTATATCGATGTTTATATTGAAATAAATGTTTATTTTCTGTTTTAATATGATTTTTAATAAAATAGTATAACAATAACATAACAACAATGCATAATACATATTGGGGTGCGAGCACGCCTCAGGTGCGGCTTTTTTTTCAGGTGCGGAGTTTTTTTTAACGTGCCGGTTTGAAGGTTAAAAAATTAAAATTTCATTAACCATTTTATATTGAAAAATTATGGGCTTTAAAGGATTAACTCTTTGGAATAATTTTCTTTTGCATAAAAATGCTCCAAATAAAAAAATAATCATGGCTTGGAACCTTTCGTATTGCCTCAAATTCAACCAACCATATATATATTTAGGTGGCGTGCCAATAATTTTTTGATATTTTAATTCAGGACACGAAAAAAATAGCGATAATTTGTTAAAGGTAAATTGTGCGTAAATTAACCATTGCCATATATTTACATTTGGTACATCGGAAAATGTTGGTTCTAGTTATTAGTTGTGCATCGTTAATCAACAATTATCGATTTCTACCTATAGTTTTCATAATTCTAAATTCAAAATTTTTAAAATAATACTTTATTTTACATTGTTGGTTTAATCTTTAAAAATTTAATAAAATCGCCATTTAATATGAAAAATTATAATAAAATTAGTTATCATTTAATTAACAAAATGATGTCACACTATAAATGAAATGTGATTTTCCGTACATAACAAATCCTTGGCGAACTTCTATAAATTAGCTAAACAAATATTGAGTTTTTATTTTATATGAATAGTATAGTGGTGTATTCTTCAAATGTAAATACTAATTTTTATTAAAAAAAAAAAAAAATTATTAGTTAAAAGTAATTTTTAACAAAGTAAATGTAAATATGTAAATATGAAGAAAGAGATTGATAACTTAATAGTTTTTATACCAGTATGATGTTTATCAATGGGTATTATGTGGTACGGAGTTTGTAACGCCCCTTAATATTCAACGTTAAAAAAATTGTTAGGTCATTCTAAGTCGAAATATATCCGTCCGCCCGTCAACGATTTCGACTAAATGGCTAAAACTAGAAAGCTGACAATTTGACAGTTTATTATATGGTCCTAGAGTAAGATTTCTAATGTTTTTAGAACAAAACGGATAAGATATAGGGGAGACTGTGGTACAGTGTTGATATTTAAAGAGAATTAAAGAGAATACAAAAATTAAGATTTCGTTCATAATCGAAAAAATAGTGTATTTATTTGGTTGCAACATAACCCTACATTTTCTATAGGTTTCTTGTCTCGTAAAACGCGGCATTTTTGTGGAACCTAACCACCGCGTTATATGAGGCTTAACTGTACATTTTTTTCGTAATCCAAATAATTGTCAAGTATAAAATTGATTGCAGCGCCATAACGGTATTTCTTGGAACTTTTTTGACTAAGAATGAAATTTTCATTTTTTTATTCTCTATCATTTTCAATTTCCAATTTTTCTGTAATCTAAATACTTTTCGAGTAAATGATTAAAAACCCCAGAATTCAATAAAATTGATTGCAGCTAGATCGTACAATTTTTTGACTTATGAAAGAAATCTTCATTTTTGTATTCTCTATAATTGTTGTCATATTCATTTTTTCGACTACCTTTCGAGTAAATGATTGGTTAATATCAAAATTAGGTGCACACTGTACCACAGCCTCCCCTATTTTTTGTCCGAAAACAATAGAGATCTTACTCTAGTAGTACATAATAAACTGTCAAAATTTCAGCTTTCTAGCTTCAGCCGTTTGGCCGTTTGGAATCTTGATCACGGACAGACGGACAGACCGACGGACATGCATAATTCGACTTAGAATTTGACGAGAAAAAAAAAAGTAAAAACAAGTAATTTTCCGTACCTATGCATTTACACGAACACAACTTCACAAAATTAAAATTTGTAATCTAAAATTGACAGTTTATAAACTCACCACTACGAGGTGAGACAAATTAAGAGCGCTAATAAAAAGTTGAATGTAGAATACCAAATAAGAGAACGGCTCTTAAAGGCGCTCTTAATTTCTTAAGATTTTTGTTCTTAAGATTATTAGCGCTCTTAACGTAGAATAGGCCTGTTCACCATAGAGCTTCGTATAAAACACGTATTTAAAAAATTTAAAAAAATATTTTAAGAAAAAAAAATCAATATTTGAAAATATCAAGACCGCATTATACGAAACTGTAACCGCGTTGTACAATCGCGTTGGACGTTTGCAATTTCAAAACCGCGTTGTAACAAAAACAGAAACAGGGGTGGAGGGTTGAAACTGAATGTCAATTTACTCAATACATATTTGTTGTATTGACAAGATAGACATGGACAAGGTCGTAAATAATATACATACAAGTACTCATACATTATAATCGACCAATTATTGGTTATCATTATGTATAACAAAATTATAGAAAAATATGTTTTCCTGAATTTTTACGACAACAATAAGTTGTGTTGTTATCATGAACTAAAATGTGAGCTTTATTTAAATTTAAGAGGAATGGTGAATTAGCCATATCATTAATTAATATTTATTTTATATATTGAATATTTATGTTTGGTATCTACTTATAAACAATGTAATATAATGTAATATATGCAATTACTACTTGGATATGCAATGCATTAAGAAAATAAGTATACGCATTAATTTATTTATTAAGCAACGAATCATTGAAATACTTGAAGAGACAATATGGAATAAAATTATTCTTATCTAAACAGCTACTTCCGGATACATATAATCTGATGTTATTTCTCTAATTACTAACAATAATCGAAGGATTTTATTAGAAATAATTTTACATCTACATACAAATCATACCTACTTAGTGGTACATATGTGGTCGTTTTTAATTATAAAATAATTGTGATTTTACTTGAACTTTAATATTATTCTTGAACTTGTTTGTTTACGTTTTTCTTTTTGTTGTTAATAATACACATTTACGATCATATCAATACGCAGTTTTATTTATTTTTTTTTAAAGTTACCGTAACTATGTATAATTGTATGATTATTGATCACAAATAATAAAAATCGTTAAATTGAATCATTTGGAATGCAAATCGTAACCGATTTTGAAATGCATAAGAAAGAAGTTGTGTACTAAAATCATAAATAAATTTTGTATTACATAAATTAGTATACCTTGAAGTCCATGCTCAGCGCTATCTCACCTATTTAATTATTTTTTTTTTTAAATTACTTCTTTTATAACCCATTTACACTTGAATTCGCAACAAATTGTTTAAGTTTACTACTATGATTAAACATATTGGGCAATTTACCCTATAAAAATTAATTTAAATTATAAAAAGTTATTCTTCTATTCCTAATTTGACCAGTTGGCTTAACGGGCTGCTAGCTAACATATTTATATATTTTTTTTTTATTAGATA
Organism: Platyura marginata; assembly: GCA_026745375.1. Taxonomy (NCBI): domain Eukaryota; kingdom Metazoa; phylum Arthropoda; class Insecta; order Diptera; family Keroplatidae; genus Platyura; species Platyura marginata. The sequence goes on along the minus strand of JANSTT010020086.1, from coordinate 1,087 downwards.
CTGGAACACTTGCTCTGCAATTAACCTGTAAACAAAATGCCAAAACGAACGTATTGTGATCTACTCTTTTTTTTATCGATCAAACAATAAATGTTACAAAATGTCCAAAAAGACATTCTTTTGGCTTAAAATTAAAAAAAAAAAAATAATTTTTCGGTAATGTTAAAAAAGTTGCTGTTTTCTTTTGTTATTTTCTATTATTTTAATTTTTTTTTGACAAAATTAATTGTAGCGTCGTTTAGGTTTAATCAATTGTCACCAATGAGAAATGTTTATTTTTTTATTATCTATGATTTTGTCCTTGAACTAAAAAAAAAACCATTTTTCACCGGCTGTTCGAAATTTTGTAAACTTAAGCTTGCCCACATTAAAATTGGCTATATTTCACTGATATTTTTTTGATCTTTTATATTGTTTTTTTTTTTATTTTAACATAAACTGCGCAAAAATAACAAACACAACAAACACAGCAAACAATAAACGCACAACAATTTATTAAACCAGTAAAGGAGGAATAATTGGCTACGCCGATATAACGGCTGGTCGTAGAAATTGTTGGTCTACCATTTTCATCATATTCATTTTTACCATAAACCAAATATTTTTTGAGTCAATAAGTAAAATCATAGAAATTACATAAAATTGCGCCAAACCGGTATGTGATGGAATTTTTTGCTCTATGAATGAAATCTTCATTTGTATATTCTCTATGATTATTGTCATATTCATTTTTTCAACATTTCGACTATCTTTAAGGTACACCTCATCTTTTTTTTACGCGATTATCGGTTCCATCAAATCGTCGCGTAAAACAAATCGCGTCAAAAAATCTCATAAATTTATACCAGATTTAAGATTTAAATCTAATTTTAGAGGTAAATTTGAATTAAAACTTTTTAAATAATCGCGTTAAATTGAAGAAATCGTGCAAAAAAAAGAATTCGTGCAGCACTAACAAATCGCGTTAAGAAGGTGTAAATGATTAAAATTAGGTTCACACTGTACCACAGTGTTCAAAACTCCATGTCCTTAAATTATATAATCCATCCCTGATATCTGTAATTGTATTGTAATTGATTTGGACCAA
>JANSTT010020085.1:0-10188 GCA_026745375.1 Platyura marginata | reverse complement strand
TATATACTTATAACAGGCAAAATCATAGTATAATTGGTTTTTAGGAATAAACGATATATACATACAGAGGTAGTTATGGATTCTGATAACTTTACGGCCCACGGGATATGTATTGTATTTGTTCAATCAAACTGATATCCTGGGGGGTCAATATATTAATGGTCATATGGAATAATTGGTTAAAAGCACGTAAGAAAATAGGAAAAAAATTGAATTATGATAAATTAAGTTCATATATACATATATGTATATAGTTTGCAATGGAATAATGAATCAAAAATCTTAGAATTTTTTAACCTATTTTTATTCATAATAGATATTTACAGGTATTTGAAATACTCCAACAGAACAAAAATTTGTAAATCTAGTATATTTTAATACAATTTTTAAGAACAGAAATAAAATATATATTCTAAAATATCCCTACCTTCAAATAAAATGTATATTGTATGAAAATAATGAAAGAAAAATATTTTTTGGTTTCATCAATCAACTCATTTCCTATTTGGTTTGTTATAACATTAATGTAAACTGATGTAGCTGTCAACCAATGACAGTTTTATGGTTTTATCATCGCATAACAACACTAAATGGCCGATGTAAAGCGTTGTTACAGTGTTAACTCAGTGAACACAAACTCCAAACTCATTAAACGTCAAAATGTATTACAACCCCGCGGTTGTTGCTTTGATGAACGTATACATAATAGACACAACAGACAAAATCATATGTATAAATTCTATTAATAATCAATATACAGTGAAGTCATACTAATCTGAATTTCCGATAATTTGAAACCTCACCGCACCGGTACTAACATCGTCAATTTCATTTTTCTGCTTTTTGCTTGCTTTGTTAACACATTTTTATAAAATATAGTTGCAATAGGTAAATATTAAAACTAGACTAGAATCACTACAATAATAGAATTTATAGTTACGTAGATAGATTTAACATTATCAATAACATAAGTACCTACATATAGAAACCTACAAAAAATACACTTAGATATGTACATACATACGTTCATTTTTTCTAGAAAGGTAGGTATATGCAGATTATATGAAAAGACATGAATAACATTTTTTTTTGTTTAATTTAAACAAAAGGGTTGTTGAAACATATTTTTAAAAAAATCATATCAACCAAACTATAAATATTCTTATTTCAGCTATGAATTCCTATCTGTTCATTGTCCACTTCCATTTCCATTAAAATCCAGAAACATTTCATTTTTTTACTCAGACAACAAATTTTCGAATGTTTAAATATTATTGATGACAAAAAAAACTATTGTTTTTTTATATATATACAATATATATAGGTATATTTAACTGCGCTCACCGAAGAATTTCCTTTTTTTTTTTGTCATACTTAAATGATGAAAAAAGAAAATTACATAAAAACCTTAAGTGTCTTAAATTTGTTATAAATGCTTGAAAATAAATAAATGTTATTTGTTAGTCAAAGCAACGATTTAGATAAATATATTAAAATTTATAGCAATAAAATATATATTAAGTAAAGTTGAATAATTGTTGTTAAGATCTATTTTTGTTTAGGTTTTTATAATATATTTAAGTATAAAATAATACATGATTAAAGCTCTTATAACAAAAGAGGATACAAAGCAAAAAAAAAAAAATAACTAAAACAAGGACAATACATTAAAAATACCATTTTAGTAATTTGTCTTTTAAATAATTTAATATACCCTCTGAGTTCCAATCAATAAATTTGAGTTTCTAATAGAAATTGTAAATTTTTTATACGTCAACATAATCACATATAGGTCAATCAGTAAAGAAAAACAATCATTGTATTTTTGATATTAAGTAACAATATATTTTTTATTATTGATTTTTCGTACAGAATATTGATAATATTTTTTAAATATTACATATACCTATACATAATAAATATTACCGAAAACAAGAAAAAAGAAAAAAAAAACGCTGAAAGTAAAATTTTAATTAAGAAAAAAAAAACAGTTCAATAATATTTAATATACATACATACATACATATATATTTGTATAGACATACACATTTTTTTGCTATTTTTGTACATAATTTAATTTAAATGAAAAATTATATTTGGTAGGGATTGCTCTTGAACACGAAATGTTAAATTTTTGTTGAATTTAATTTGATGATTTAATTACGGTCTGAATTAGTACAACTTGAATTTTCCGAGTGTACACATTCTGGTTATAAAACATTACATAGTTCTAATAAAATAAAACAAAAATGGATATTATAGGTAGAAGTTACTCAACCCCAATGTGTAGAAGAGCTTGTCTGTATTATACAAAAAGTATTTTTTAATGATAATTTACACATAGAAGAATTGCGTGCTTAAATATGTTAACGTGTCTAACTATCAACGCAAATCAAACCTTTAACTTATGATTAGATTGTAGAGTATTTTTGTCCTTTTTATATATCCTTTACCACCAATTTGTACAATAAGGGTGTATAATCATCAAAAAAACCAAAAAAAGTACCCTTCAGCAATATGAATGTCACACCTATGTTACTTAATGTGAATCCAACTACAAGGTAGCTTGTACCACTATTTTACTTGACTGTAATTAAATATCTATAATAACCATAATTAACACTAAAAGAAAAACAAACAAAAAACCACCAACAATAAAAAAAAAAGAGAAAACCTAAATCTATTTATCTTAAAAAATGTATGCCGCTGCAGGTGGTGCATCGTTGGCATCTCGTCAGAAACGAAAAAATCAAGCAGCACAAAATGTTAAAAACAAAGCTTTACTGCAACAAGGTTTGAAAGATAAACTTGCTGCATCACGAGCTTCGGGTTTAGCAACGCCAGTAAAAGCACAAAGCCGTCAATTTCATAATTTACCCTCTACATATCTTCGTACCCCACAAGCGCAAGCCAGAAAATTAAGCGCTGGCTATACAACCCAAAGTAGATTGTTACTTCCAATAAACGAAACAAATCAAAACAATATACACAAACAACAGCATTCACATCCTCATCATCATCACTATCCATATCATACCCACCAAAATCCATATACTTCACATAATGAACATGAATCACACAATGAACAACATTTAAAAAAATCTGCCACATTGCCAATTGTATCCCAGTCTGATCCAACCCCACCGGGTACGCCAGCAACTCCAACAACTATTTATTCAAGTACAAAACGTTCCGCACAAAACATTGAACACAATCCAAATAATCAACCAATTCATATACAAGTTCCTCATGATTCAATAATAGTAACGCCAGCTACCCCATTGGCATCGCCTGGCCGTACGAATCAATCATCTACAAATCAATTGGAACGAAAATGTAGCTTTTACAGAGGAAAAACTTTGAGTCCATGCGATGATAATATAAACAAAACAACGACAATAATTACAAATGAGGAAAAACTCCACTACACAGATGAACTTCATACAGCATTTAACTTACCAAATGGTGGACAAAAGTGGGCCGATATTGATTGCTGCGATTCAGAACATCGCCATGTGGAAATTTGTACATGTGATCATGTAGAGGTAAATTTTAGTGCATGCCTCCTCTATTATTTTATGGTTAGTTTATCATTTTTAATTATTTTACTATAATCACAATTTGAAATCATATTTTTACAAAATGTGCTTCATTATTAATAAATTTGTCATTCATTTATACATATTTTTGTCATATATGTCACATATATAAGTATTGCATGTTTGCTTTTAAATTATGTCAATGTCAAACAAATCTAGAACTGCTTCTATACCCCCACTTTTGTGAGATTTTGTAATTTTCTTTACAACTTCAAGAAAAAAAAAAAAAAAAACTTGCACCCAAGGACGCTTATTGTGCAATTTTCTTTTTTTTAAACTATATGTATATATATACCTCTACTTGACTTTTCAAATACCAATTCCGTAATATTTGATTTTAAACATTTTACACAAGATGGGAAATTATTTTTATGTATCAATGGGTTAACAACATTTTTAAGAGTTCTCAAGCTTACTCTTAATGAATGATTTAACAGCTCAATGATTCATAATTCTGTCCTGATCTCAGTTCTCTTAGAGAGCTAGATTTTCTATGTAAAATTGAATACGTTGCGGTTTCTGTTCAAATTCCTTTCCGTTTCGTTACGTTATAACGTTATTCTCAAACTGCATAAAAAACTAGAAAAAAAAATTAAATTTAATTAATAAGAATGTTCAATGTTCATAATTAAATATGTTAAAATTTCGTATTACATTATGAATTGATATTTTAACGGAATTTTAGATTATTCGGTTACGTTATAAAAAAAATACAAAATAACGTATAACCGAAACGAATAACGTTATAACAATAAATTTGTTATTATTCTAACAATAATATTATTTAATACAAAGAAAGTAAAAATCTACGTGAATATAAGTGAAAGTAGAATTGTTTGGTTTACTTAGTATTGACGTCTTAGGTAGGTAGGTAGGTAGGTAGATATAAGATATAATATACGCTTTTCTTGCTTAAATTTAGTTTTAGTATAAATGTAAATCAATTTATTACATCAAAGAAGATAAATTTTTGCCACAGTGACACATTTATGGGTAATGACTGTTGATTACATCGCAAGTATACCAAATATATTGATTTTCTTCCAGCAAAACAGAAGTCATTAAGGTTTATCAAAAAAGATACGTAAATATTAAAACCGCCAACTTATAATAAAGTTCTGTAAATATTGCAACAAACATATACATGCATACATTATATATACATATATTTTTCTCATTAAAAAAGTCCTATATAGAGAGAGGCTGTTACAGATTAGATTGAGATTATAACTTTTGTTATTTTACCCAACTGAATGTTATTCATTTAACTTCAACCATTTTCTTGCATTATTAATTGTGAAATTATCGTTAACTGTTGGTGTTTCTAACTTTACATTAAATTTATTTGATCAAACAAGCGATTTAATTTATATGTACGAGTACGTACATCGTACATATATGATTAAAACAGACAATATACTATTTTAAAATGAAAGGGAAAATGACCAGTAACTAAACCAAAATTATGAAATATTAATTGAAACAACATTTTTTAATTATCTTCTAAAAGTTTAAGTTTTTAGGAATAGCATATTCAGATGAAATTCTCTAAAAATTTAGTTAGAAAATCGAAAAAAATGTATAAGGCACATACTACATACATATAGAAAATTGTCATGATTCATGAAACGAACACACTCACATTTTTATTTAACTATACACTCAAAGTTTTGCTAAGATAACGCAAGAATTATTTTGGCTGTATATAGATTTTGAAAATGAACAATAAATAATTGTTAAATATAGAAACACCCTGTATAGATTTTATTTAACATTGAGTAATATATCACATTTCATTCTAAATATCTAAATCCTATAATAATGCTGATAAAATATTTACATATATGTAGATACATAACAACATAACTATACAACTTCTTCTGAATATGATTAATTTATAATATGTAGTGTATCGCTCGTCATTTATTGTATTATTAAATTTGCGCCAGAACTATTGTAGTTAAATTATGGATTTGTTTTCATTATTTTTGAAGTTGTATGTATAATTTTAAAGTTAACAAAAACAAAATGTTCTTAATGAATTCAATTTTAAAGGTTCCTCCTAGGAATAATATTTACAAATGCCAAATCAATGAAAATTGGATGTGATTCGATAAGTGATTATAGACGTGGTCGAAAATATTGCATTATAAAGAATGTTATAGCTGATGAAAATACAACAATCAAATATCAGACATCTTTATTTTCCGGAATTAAAACCGAATTATTATTTGATAATTGTTCATTGTTTTCAATTCCAAATGGGCTATTTAAAGCATTTCCAAAATTAAGAACATTGTACACATGGAATTCGGACATACAGTTGGTGGCAAAAGAAAATTTCCGAAATGCCTTAAGTTTGCGTATTTTAGATTTGTCGCATAACTTAATCACATTTTTGGAAGATTCAACATTTTTTTGGGCGATCGATTTGGAATTTATCGATTTGTCGTTAAATCAAATTGAACGAATTGAAAAGTTGGCATTTCATGGACTTATTGAATTAAGAATACTTTATATGCAAAATAATCAAATCAAAAATATTGCTCCTGGTACATTTGATGTCTTACCTAAACTGAAAACTCTCTACTTGAATTCAAATTTTATAAAGCGCATCGAAGTTAAATTATTTCACAAAAATAATAATTTATCAAATATCTACTTAAATGATAATGAAATTGAAGATATCGGTCAATCTACATTTGAACATCTTCAAAAAATCAATATTTTTGATATGAAAAACAATCCAGTTCAAAATTTAGGTCATCTTATCGTTGATGCTGTATATACAAATCTTAGAAATACAAGTATTCATGGATGTTATATTGGAAATAAGACAGAAAAACTGTTGGCGTCTCAGAATGACATATCGTACATAATTGTTGCTGAAAATGGCATCAATGTGATTGAATTAGATTTATCCGATAATAATATGTCATCAGCAAAGAATTTATCAAAATTGGTAAATTTAGTTGAACTCAATTTGTCAAACAATAAAATCAAAGACGTTGGAATAAGTTTGTTTTCGAATATGTCAAAATTAAATGTTCTCAAACTGAAAAACAGTGGACTTGACAGTATAAATTTTGGATTATTTTCTCAACAGCAAATGCTAAAAACCTTAGACATATCATATAATCAACTTGGTTACATCGATTTGAAGATGTTTACTTCAATGAAAAGTCTTAAAACACTTTTTTTGGATGGAAATAATATTAGTAAAATGGATATGAGTGAAGTAAAAAAAATTTTTCCAAATCTAACAAAAATTGGATTGTCAAACAATAATTGGACATGTACCAGTTTAGCAACAGCAATGGGATTTTTGGATAGTGCTGGAATTGAACTAAACTCCTTGACATGGCCAAAGAATACAACAAATATTAAGGGGATACCGTGTTCAAATAAAATTATTGCTTCATCTTTGACACAATATCCAAATGCGATCAATATTGAAAAGAAATCAGAAAAACGTTGTCACGTATCATTAACAAGCCCTAAGGAAATGAGTTTGATTTTGAAATTAATTGAACTTAAGCATCAAATAGTTGCTTCTAGTGAGGTAATGTTACAACTTTCATCTAAGCTTGATATGATTTTAAATACATTAAACGATGACTAGGTGCTATGCATATACTTAACATATTGGCATACACATGTAAATTGTAGAACATATCCTTAATCCAACAATTTTTGTAAATCTATATATGGGAGTCCTCTATCTGAATTTCTGAATTTGCTCATTTCATTTTCAAATTATTTCACCCATCTTCAAAAACCCTATATAATTTTATGAAGGGTTTTTTATAAGAGGTTAATTAGGAGTAATTAGATTTAGCATTTATTAAGGACGAAACAATTGTCACATCAACTCTATGATAAAAAAAGCTGTCAATCCTTTCGAATTTAAAAAAAATGAGATAATCATTTGTAATGGAGAATCACTTGTGAAACTATCTGCATTTTTCTGTTTTAGTTTCTGATCAAAATTTTAGATTAATTTTAAAATTGATTACAAAAAACAACTACAAGAAAAATTGCCAATAGGTTTTGAAATAATATTTATCGAAAAGAAACATTTAAAATATTCACAACCCACTCCAATCTCCCACAAAAACTATATGTAAAATATTTTAATTTTTAATTACTACTGTATTCGAGACACTTTTTAACGGATTTTTAAATTTACAAAATTTAGTCACTAAAAAGAATCTTCTACTTAAAATATAATAATGTTTATAATGAGAAAATTGCATTGTGTACCTAATGCATTATAATGTAATAATAGGTACCGGTAAGAAAATAAAAAGAATGTTATTTTCACTAAAAACATGTTTTTTTTACAAAATATTGTTTATATATATATATTATCAAATAATGTTGCGGACAATGCAACAAAAATTTAGGAAGGACAACAATCAGTAAGCAATGAAGCATGAATTTGTAATATAGTATCAACCACCAACCCCAGCATGTATATAATTTCTATGTAAATCTATTTTAATTAATTTATTCGTTCAATTTCTTACAAAATAGATTTTCGTTTATCCGTTTTTGATGCATGAATAATAAAAAATTAGAAATTTAGTAGTAATTACTATCAGCCTGATATGACTATGCGATGTTGACATTATTGAAGTTGTTTGTCTTACTTATACCATTAGACCTTTACAGAAACAAATCATAAATCATAAAAACACATATAAACAATTGTAAATCAATTAAAATCATTATATAAAAAAAAACTTCTTGGCATTATACATAATTATGCAAAATCTAAAGAACTCGTTGACATTATCGGGTGTTTGAATTATTGCCAGGTTGACATTATGGCGACTGAGCTATTAAATTTATATTTCATTTCTAAAATGTACCTACACACATACATACGTATATAAGAAATTTAATTATAACAAATTATTAGGATTACTTGAAACTATTTTACATAAATAAATAAAAAATAGTTTCAAAAATTTCATTGTACTAGTAATAGTGTTAAAATTCTTTCAAAGGTATTATAATAACCCCATTATAAAGTTGCGGGTATGCAGATACATACCACATATGTATGTATATTAGAAAATTGCAACGTAAGTGAAAATAAAATTAACTTTTATTTGTTTTGCTAATTAATTATTTTAATACATAATTTTATGTAAATTTAAACAGCCCAATTATAAAAGGTGTGCATGACAAATGAACTTGCGGCATATACATAGGTGGGATCCGATTGTGGAATTTACTTATAAAAATAAAAAAAAAAATAACTGATTGAGTGATTGTTCAAATTAGCATATATGTACATGCGTCTAATAATTCTAATATGTTGTTTTAATCCATCAACAATCAACATTCATTAACAACCTTTTATAGGCAATTTTTATGACACATTTATGTAAGATTTAAGTATAAACTTATATCCGTCTAGTATAGGGCACAAAAACTACCCTCAGTCATTTTTATTTAATGTATTATACATAAAATCAACATAATTATTAAATTTGTTGGTTTCATTTCATTGATGAATTACACATTCTTTTTGCATTTTTGTTTTCATATATTTTAAAAATAATTTTGTTGAATAGCAAATTCAGTGACGTAGTCCCCAAGGTCTTTCATTTTGTTATTATTCCTACAAGTTTTAGGTTTTAATTTAACGTAATTAGAAAAATTACTTTAAGTATATTCGATTTAAAATATTTTAGTCATAGTTGGTACAAATGATACTTTGGTACTTTGTTTGGACGGTAGATTTTGGAGAAATAAAGTTTAAATATTCAGCATCAACTCAAGTCTCCATTGCATACCACTTTCTTTGATAGAATTGAGCATTGAGAAGTCATTAATTTTTTCAATAGTTAGTAGTTGGAGTTTTAAGTTTTAATTGAAATTAGCAATAATTTAATTTTCCTCAAAAAATAACTATACCTAGTGAGACGCTACTGACCAGATTATTGATTAAGGTATGATACGTATGCTTACCTACATAGGTATTTACTTTTATATGGATTAGGACAAATCGATAAAAATATTACTAACTAAATGCAGTCACGCAAGAACACTAAAAAAATACTTTTTTCTATAAACTTCTATATGTTGGTATGTAGGTATACCTAATGTACATATCCTTATGTATAAATGTATAAACATGTATAAATCAACATTTCAACGTACAATGTACATAGGTTCATACATTGCGTTTCCGGTAAAAAACGGACTATAATCATAAGAGAGCGGACTTTTATGTATTTAAAATTGCAGAGTATGGTAATTTAGAAAAATGAAATAGAATATTATAAAGTAGATTTAGAAGTATGTATGTATAAGTAAGTATAGGTAGGTATGTATAATAAAAGTATGTGTACGTACATGTACTGTAAATACATACCTGCTACCTACATATGTACTGATATAAAATAAAGAAAATATTATTTAGATTTTTTTCGACGATCGATCTAACTTTTTAACCAAATTTAATTTATCTGTCCATCTCTCTGTTTTTCTCCACATATTATGCTCTTACTAACTGCAAGCATGGGACTTAATGTATAATACGAATTTTGATATCCTCTATCTTCTTTATACATTT